>VFFE01007072.1:631823-656621 GCA_008921705.1 Burhinus oedicnemus | reverse complement strand
GGGTCTTCGCCGCCGCCGCCGCTCCGTCCCGGGGGCCATTCAGCGGGAGCGCGGCGAGGAGCGAGCGGCGCCGGGGCCGGGCGGGGGGCGCCGGGCGATGCAGGGCTTCGTCAGGCTGCGGCGCGGCGGCCGCGGGCTGTGAGCCGGCGGGGCCGGGCTGGGCTGGGCCGGGCCGGGCTGGGCTGGGCTGGCGGCGCGGGGAGGGGCGGGAAGGCGGGAGCGTGGCGGAGGAGAGGGCAGGCAGCGGCGGGAAGGCGGGAGCGGGGCTGCCCCGGTGCCCGCCCCGCGCGGGGGGCCGGCCCCTGAGTGCATGCGGGGCGCCCCGCCGGGCCGCCGCCGGCCCGCCGCCGCCCGCCGCCCCTGAGAGACCGGCGGGGAGAAAGTTGCGGCGGTCGCCCACATGCGCGGCCCCGGCCGGCGGCTTGGGGAACGGCGCCGAGCGGAGGTGGGCGAAGAGAGTTTGAAGCGCTCGCCGGCGGGAAGATGGCGGAGCGGAGCTGAGAGCGGCGCCCGGCGAGCTCGGGCCGCCCCCGCCTTCCTCCGCAGCCCCCCGGACCCCCGCCGGACACATGCAGGCCAAAAAACGCTACCTGACGCTGCTCTCCGCCGGCACCTGTCTCGCCCTGCTGCTCTACCTGGGAGGCGTGCGGCTGCGGGCGGCCCGGCACCCGCCGCCCGGTAGCCGGCATGGCCCGCCCCCGCGCCCCGGCGCCGAGCGGCCCTGGCCCCGCTTCCCCGACGCCCTGCGGCCCTTCGCGCCCGCCGAGCGGCCGGGCCCCGAGGGCGGCGGCGGCGGGCGCGTCTCCCCCCGGCAGCGGCGGGACGCCAGCGCCGGCCTCTACCGCGGGCGCCGCTGCCGCATGGAGTCCTGCTTCGACTTCGCCCAGTGCCGGAAAAACGGCTTCAAGGTCTACGTCTACCCGCAGCAGAAGGGGGAGAAGATCGCCGAGAGCTACGAGAACGTCCTGGCCGCCATCGAGGGCTCCCGCTTCTACACCTCCGACCCCGGGCAGGCCTGCCTCTTCGTCCTCAGCCTGGACACGCTGGACCGGGACCAGCTCTCCCCCCAGTACGTGCACAACCTCCGCTCCAAGGTGCAGAGCCTCCACCTGTGGAACAACGGCAGAAACCACCTGATTTTTAATTTATACTCCGGCACCTGGCCCGACTACACCGAGGATGTGGGGTTTGACATCGGCCAGGCCATGCTGGCCAAAGCCAGCATCAGTACTGAAAACTTCAGACCCAACTTTGACGTTTCTATCCCGCTCTTTTCTAAGGATCATCCTAGGACAGGAGGGGAGAAGGGATTTTTGAGGTTTAACACCATCCCTCCTCTCAGGAAGTACATGTTGGTATTCAAGGGGAAAAGGTACCTGACGGGGATAGGGTCAGACACCAGGAATGCCTTATATCACGTCCATAACGGAGAGGATGTTGTCCTCCTGACCACCTGCAAGCATGGCAAAGACTGGCAAAAGCACAAGGATTCGCGTTGCGATCGAGACAACGCCGAATACGAAAAGTAAGTGAGCGGCATCCCTTCCCCGTGTGTGCGTCCCCAGGGACATGCCGGCATGCCTCAGCTGCCGGGCAGATGTGAGCAGATGTGTGTCGAGTCACTGGTGGCTGCTTGCCGGCCAGAGGAAAGTCGCAATCTCTCCTTTAGGTGGGTTGGTCACTCCTCCTGTCCCCGGCGAGGCTGCTGGCTGGCTCGATGCTGCCTGGGCCGGGGGAGCCAGCAGGGAGGTGTCCTGCAGCCCTGGTGTTGCTTGTCCTGGGGACCAATGACCTGCATCCACAGCCCTTTGGCTCCGCAAAGACGGCCAGGGGCAGAGATGCTGCCGGAGGATGCTCTGGCATCTGGCACTGCCCTTCATCCCCCCAGTGCCTCTTAGGGTCGATGCCTTGTGCCTTCCCTGGCCCGAGACAAAGTTTGTGTGAGTCCTTAGCCCTCTTCAGTGCCCGCGTGAGTCCGGCTCCCACAGGGGGTTGGTTGCTGGGGGTGATTGCTGGGATGCTCTCTCCAAAAAAGCCCTGCCTGGCGTCTGGCCGGTGTCAGTGTATCTCCACAGACGAGGCAGTAACTTGCCTTGCTGTCTTTTTCTTCTCTGTTCAAACCGGCACAGCATCAGTAAAGAAAGGAGGAAAGAAGAAACGCTGACTGTGCTGATGTGCTGTGTCTGAGTTTCTGATTTTCACGTGTGAGAGGAAACACCGGCAGTGTGAGCAGAGCGTGTGTTTTCTGTGAATGCTTGGTTTCTTGGCTTTCCCCGATTTTTACTTGTTGGTAATGTCACTGTGTAGCCAAATCTTGTGTCGCTATGGTGCTGCCCTTGTCTTCCAGTCTGCTTTTCAGGTTTGTATATATAGCTGCCGGGAAAATCACTTCCTGGGAATTGCCTCCAGGACTGTGATGCTGACTAAGCTGTTTGCAACTGATTAGTTCATTTAAATGCCGACCACCGCTACGTTTGCTGCAGAGTAGGTGTCTATATATGAAGTTTTTCGCATAAGAATGTCTCCCATGTAGCAGGAGTTAGATGCTGAATTAAAATAGACCAGCCGTATACCTCTGAGTAGCGTGCGGTGGAGCTGCATCGAGAGCTGCCAACGGCTGGAGGGGTTTGCGATGCACAGAGGAACGTGGGTGGAAAAATACTCCTGGAGAGCAGTCAGGAAGAAACTATGGTAGCATTAATGCTGATCAAAATTTCCAGCTGGTTGCCTGTTTCTCTGCCGAAACTATCCACAGGGGGTTGGGAGAGACCGGGAAGGTCGGCACTGCAACGCCAGGAAGCCTGCATGTGCCTGGGCAAACTCTGCTCACCCTCCAGTTACTGTAAATCCACCGCAGAGGGGGAAGAAACAGCAGTGCAAATAGTTGGTGGACTTTTAATCCCATTGACTTTCAGAAAACTGATGGGCGAGTGGTGAAATGATGCACATGTGGAAGCGATACAGCGGCGGTACCGAGTCATCAGTAGAGATACTAAGCTAAGCTCATGTTATTCATGACCTGGTGGTCCCTTTGGCTTGTGACCTCCTTTAGGGAATATTTTTTGGGGGGGAAGAAGGAAGACCTGAGAATTGTAGCCTTGCAGGCTGTACTGGTTTTTGGCATAGATCTCAGCAATTGGAGCTGATTTACAGATAGGTAAAGTCCTCGTTATTTGCTCTGTTCTACAGCATGTGTACTGTCGAGTTGTCATAAAAACAAACATACCCTCCCATGATTTGATGTGAGTAGGGCCATATTCACTTTTTTTACAGCTATGCCATTTGGTCTAATAAAAGATAGACCTCTCCCTGTAAGTTCTGCCCCTCCTAAAGTGTCTTTGTCACTTATTCTGTAGCGAGGGGTGTACATAACAACCCCCAGGGGATATGGAAGCATGAACCCAACGGGTACGCTGTGCTATTCACACAAAAAACATACTTGCTGCTAAGATGCAGCCGTGTCTGGGGTGGGGTGTAGGGACTTAAACATTCATTGCAATGCTACTGTTGAAGACAGGAAGTAAAAAAAAGATGATTACAAGAAAATAAGATTATGCCAAGAATTGAGGCTGAGTGTGTGTTTGGGCCACTGAGATGAACAGGCTCGCTCTGGCGAACAACTGCAAATGCTGAAGCTCTTTAACCCGGCATCTTATCTGAGCGAGCGCACCTGCCAGAGCGAGCTGCTGCCCCTTCGCACTCCTGCTTCGGTGCCGATTCACAGCAAAGTATGCCATCTGCTGATCTCCCAGCACTGCGTCCTGCGGTGGCCTGTGTTCTCTGTCTCTCCCCTGCAAGTATGGACCACGCCTGGTGCTCTGCTCCCTTTATAAAATCCAACAATGTCACATCCCCAGGGAAGCGTAACGGTGGTCAGCCGGTTGAAATGTTTCAGTGCTGCTCTGTAACCCAGGTGTGAAAGCAGTAGGAGGGACGTTGCTATTCACCCCACCTAGAGCAGCATCCGATCATGAACGAGGCTGTAGTACCTGGGAAAGAAATGTCTCTAAATACAGCTGGGCCTTGAAAACTGCACGCATAGCTGCTCTTGTGGGGCTTTTTGGCCTTGGATTTAACAATGCATCCTCAAGATTTTAATCAAAAAGAAGAAAAACGCATTCTCTAAGATACATATATTTGTGTATCTATATAGAGTTGGGAGAGTTGGATATTGCACTCTTCGGTGCTGGTTTTCTCATCCTCTGCTGTGACACTTATTCTATTTCACTTCAAGTGAAAGGCAGGAGCACGGGTGCCCTGGCCATGGAGAGCTGGCCCCCAAGATACCGGTCCTTGCCAGGGTGAAATATGAATGACTGGCTCTAGGTAGAGGCCAGGTAAATTAGGTGACCAGGTTTTAAAACATGGTAATCCCGTATCAACAGGAGGGTAGTGTTATGTTGTGTTATGCTTGATGTCAGTGCGCATTTTAAGTCGGTGGTGATGGGGTTTCATCTATGGCGCAGCATTCGGTGTTGGGTTTGAATGAGGTCGACCTGTCTGCAGGATGCATTGTTTCCTCTCTAGGAGATTGAAAAAGCCAAGAAAGGTGACTTCATGACCTGTGGAAAATGCAGAGTGTCTAATTTCATTTGGAGGAAGGAGGGAGGGAAGGGCATGTGCGTATTTGACTGTCTCCCTGAATGGTATTGAAAGATCCATCTGTATGTTACAGCTAATTAATTTCCATCCCAGTTATGCATCTCAGCAGATAAAGCTGATGCAGACTAAAATGAATTGCATTATCATGATTAGTCTACTAGCAAACAGGGTATAAAGGAAAACAAAGAAAAACTCTAGTTTCTTTACGGTGCACTTGACTGTCAAAGTTGGCCTTTGTCACCCAGTGCTGGGGCAGCTGGGCTTTCTGAATTCTTCCACGGCAGGATTTCAGTGTGAAGCCTTCCATTTCACAAAGGGTTAAGCGAATAAACAGTGCTGCTGCTGAAGTTTGAAGACAGCCTCTTAAATATTTAATGACAGTCTAAATATATACATATGTACAATGTGTTTTAAACAAAGACAGAATTCATGTACAGGCTTAACTGGTTCCAAATAATTACTTTTTGGAAGGTAATATAAACGACTATGGATACTGAAAGAAACGGAGGAATGTGATGTTCTAGTAAAGCCAGATGCAGAGAAGAAATTTGCACCAAAATGGGGATCTTTCTAGGAAAGTAAATAATGTTGTCTTTGGTGTATCCCATGATCTGCAACAGCCCTGCCCTGGGAAGGTGGAGAGAGTGATGGTATCCAAAGACATAAGGTCTTGTCAAAAGCTCATTTGAGGAGGTTTTTTGCCAATATCCGTGCAGGATAGCTGAAGTTAATGATGGTAATGAAACAAAGGGGTGAAATGAATAATGAACAGGGTTGAAGGGAGTAGGATGGAGAAGGGGAAGTGAGCAAAAATGTGGTTTTGGAGAAATGTGAACTTAGGGTGGAGGACAACTAGTGTAGCAAGGTGTTCTTTATAGACTTAGTAAGTTTTTCGACTAGTCGGTGCTCAGAAAGCCTGTGTGATCCTGACTGAGCTGAGAAAGGCAGGCAGAACACACAGGACCTCACGAGGTGAGACTAGTTCTGCAAGAGGAGGTTGGAGGTGTGCGGCTGAGGAGGAGCCTACAGAAGGAGCTGTGCGCAGATCTACCTGGGGCTGCTGGATGCTGGCAGAAGAGGGAGAGAGCAACAGCACACTGGGTGCTTAAGCCTGCGAGACATCTCTGCAGGGCACACAACAGCACTGAGCAGGTGAAAATATCCAGCTGAACATTTTCATTGATCTCTGGTACCCGGTAGGTTTACCTGGTGTGCACTGTACTGATGGAACATGTCTCAATCACGGCTGAACCTCCTACCCATGAAAATGCTGTCCTGAGGAAAGGTTACAGTTGTGCAGTAAGCACAGAATGGGAAGAAAAGCAACTTCTAGTTTCGCTTCCTTCCCACCAGGAATAAAATACACATATGAAAAAAGAAGTGGTAGGATTAGACAGTACGAATGACTTTGCCACTCACGAGACCGGCATGAAAATGTGAAGTAAGGCTTAGACATGCCCATCCAACATGTGATGATAATCTAGATGCTGCATACGCATGTATGTGCATGTTTCGAACAAAGGTGAAATTCTTGTATTTTCAACATAGTGAGGTTCAGTGTATTGTATTAAAATACAAATATAAATGCCACACTTAATCACTTACTGGAATACTTTTGGAATTATTTAAAAGCCTTCACAAGTCAGCTCCTTTGCAGCTATTTAGGACAGGGCAGAGAAATGCCTCAGGTTCAGGGTGCTGTTGTCTGGGACATCTGAACTGAGATGGGAACCAGTCCGTGCATCTTGTATATCACCAGGCTGCTTCGGGAGCTTGGATGAAACTCAAGAACTACTGAGGGAGCTTGGGCATTTTCCCAGAGTATCTTGGCTCCTGCAGAGACCTGTCCCCACCAGACTGCTTTTTTATTTTAATATCAATTCTCAAGAAACTGGAAATTTGCCTGGTTTACAATGCGTTTATTCCAAAATGCAGGAAGCAGGTAAATAACAAAGCTTTAACGTATGTCTGAGAAATATGGGATTTGCTTTATCGCGTTTTTCTTCCTGCTCTCTCTGTGTATTGCAGAGTGGCCCGATGTGCCTTTTTGATGCAAGTAGTGCCCTGTGGGGGGTCGATGTGTTAGGGGCTCCCACCTGGGAGGCTCTGGGCTGATGCCCTGGCAGGAGCTGGGAGCAGGAGTGAAAGGAGCATCCCTGCCTTCGCGGCCGGTGGTGCAATCCTCAGCCTGGCTGGTTGCACCAGGCTCTTCCCTCTTGGAAAAGGGGTGGAAGAGGGTGGACGCATGAGCGTGTTTCCCCGTGCGAGCGGTGCTGAGCGCCGCAGCGTGTGTGGCCGGGTGTGTAGGGTCAGGCACCAGCAGAGGAGCCCGCCCTGCCCACGGGCCTTAAACCAGGCGCCCTCCTAACCTCAAGTAATTAAGTTTTCTTGTGGGGCGAGTTATTATAATAATTGCTTGCCCAAGGCTTTTCTGCATCTTTCTGTGAAGCATCTCATACGAGGCTCTGTGGTGACAAAGCATTACAGTAGATGGCTGATCTGGTCCAGAGCAGGCATTTTCTGTATGCAGAAATGTAGGTGAACACTGCTTTCACGGCCGGAGGGGCTCTGCTTTTATTTTTCCTGCCCAGGAAAACTGTTCTATGGTAATTTATTGACAAATAATTATGACTGAAGAGACGCTTGGCAATAAAACAGAACTCAAACCAAAAAATGATCTGAGTCGTCATTTTAATTTGAAGCAGAATTAATCCTGAAACGGGTGGTTTGAAGGGTTTGTTGAACCCAGATCAGAACTGAGCTAAAAGTAATGTTTCCAGCTACCCGTTTGGGCAAGATGAAGCCCTGCCATGCCCTCAGCAAGGCACCCTCAGCAAGGAGGTTGCTGCGGAGCATCCCGCAGTGCCCCCACCTTCTCACCCTCCCTGGCCAGGTGTTTCACAGGGCAAACCCCGACTTGTACAGGACTTTCTGTACCAGCCTAAGGTGAGCTTCACTGAAACTGCTCCTAAGGGAGAGGGATGACCGCATTTGGGGTTCTCCTTGCGTGATGCTGCCTGCTGCTCCCTGCTGCACTGAGGGTGTTGCCAGCTGTGGACCTCTTTGCATCCGTGCAGCTCTGAAGTGGTGCATCTCCCTGAGAGGGTGGGATTGAATGACAGGAGTTTTAGCTCAAGGCAGACCCGAGTGAAAAAGGCTACTGGTTTGACTCTGCTGGAAATAATCCTTTTGCCCCACATACAGCCCTGGGACAGCGCACTGGAAAGTAAACCGGCAGCTGCTTGCAGGAGAGGGAGGTAAATGAAACTGGTCGGCACAAAGCACTTATTTACTCAACAGATGTGAGTCAAGAGAATGTGCTGTAATCTGATGATTTCTGGAGTATTATCTGTGATTGTTTTCCCTTTCTCTCTGCAGGGTTTCTTTCAGAATATCCACAGAGTTTTGTGGTCTTGGGTAAACAAACCATTTTGCTAACCAGAGAAAAATAATCGGTAGGTACGTAGATAACTGTCTGGCCTGTGAAGGGAGTCAAATGCCATGCTCTGTACTGCTCGGGTGACTGACTTCTCAAGGACTTGGCTATACCGACATGATGATGCAAGAGATATACTCCTGTCCCATGTCGTATGGAGATTAGTTCAGCATGTGGGAATGTGTGAGTATAACTTCAGGTTATATTTAAGGTTCTGCAGCTTTCCATATTGCCAAGTATTTTGGGACATACAGGTTTCAAAGCCTTCTCATGGTTTATACTGAGCAGTAGATTTCTTCCTCCTCTTCTGTTCATCCAGCTATGCTGTGCTTTTACATAAGGCTTTGTGTTGCTCTTTTTTAATCCAGATTTCAGGAGGAAACAGGACATACATCATCACTGTCTTGCGCTTAATTTAGGACCCTCCTCAGTCAACTGAGGGGAGCATCAGTGCTACGCAATGCTGATGATAACTCATCCTCGTGTCTCTGGAGCAGGCAGGGAGGGAGCTGGGGCAGGAGGGGGCTATGGCACCAGGCGTGCATGGGGGAGTAAAGATCTAGGACAGAGGGTGGTGGGAGTCATTATTTCGTTCACTTGCGGAGCAAATTACCCTGTGCAACATTTGACAGTCATGCACTGAAGAAACGGAAGAGTGTGCTTAGAGCAGTCCCTGTCCTGGTATTGCAGCGTGAGCGCCACAGGGCCTGGGAGGTGGTTCAGAGGCAGAGATGTGGCGGCACGGGAGAAACTAGTTTAAGGAATGAATTCCAAATGAGAACCAGAGAGAGGAGATTTGTTTCACATGAGAAAAGGGAAGTAATGCTTTAAGAAATAAAGGCCCTATCTCAGCAAAATGTTGTGCCTAACTGCTTTGCTGGGAAAGAACCAGCATAAGTGCTGCCAGTCTGATGGCTTTCCAAATGCAGTCTGACTTCCTAAAATGTTATCGTTTCTTGGAATAAGAAAACATAACTTTAAGCCAGTCAAGGGGGTTAGGCCTCCTCATAACAAGAGAGAGAAGATACCATTTTCTTTAAATATGTTGTGTTTTCCCCACTTGTCTCTCCCACTGCCTCTCACTGAGATTTAACCTGAGTTTTTCAGGTGGTGTAGTGCTGTCTCCTCAGCAAGGATGCAGTTGGGGCGCTAAGTGGGTGTTCCCTGAAAGGTGGTAGAGTTTGGGGTGTTTGTGTTTCTAAATCAAGCTCCCATTTCATATTCCAGTAAGACAGACTTCTCTGTGCTCCTGCAGTCCCTGGGTGGTGTGGTGCTGGCAGCGCTGTCACAGGACATCATGCCTTCTCCTGCTTGTAGCACACGTGGTCTCGGGGCTGCAGTCCGACAGCCAGGATTGCCACTGGCCACTGTGGTTACATTTCCATATGCCTTTAAAGTTGGGAAGAACGCTTTGCTTTCCCTAAGCATTTCTGGGGGTTACTTTAGTGCTTTATAATGTTTTAGAGGAAGTGCTATGTAAAACTGAAATATTCGTTAATGTTTTGTGTCCCCTTCTCAGGAAACATTGGTGAGTGTAGGTCTAAATTGTGACTTTCCAATAAAAGACAATAGTTGTCAGAAGCAGCGTAAAGCAACTCCTCTCTGTGTGTATGGGGGGAAAATCCCCTGAAAAGCTTTTTTGGTGTTTGACGCTTTTCTTAGGTCAAGATATGTGATCATGTTTGCTATATGAGCCTTTTAACTCTCCTTGCTACACTGAGACACTACCAAAGGCCACCACTTTTCCAGATGCTGAAGCACTGCCGTTTCTGATCACTCCTCCCAGGCTTCTCGCGGTGCAGTTGGCAAATTCGCTAAAGCTCTCTGCCTTAAGTTGACTTTTTTCTCCATGATGGTTTCTAGTCCAGAAATACATGAAAGCAAAATAATTCCCGGGTTCCTAAGTGAATTTCCTGTTCGTTCACTTTTTTCCCTCTAATATACTCTTTGTGTTTGTGAATGAAACAGAATTAGGGCTAATTTAGTTGATTGGCTGCAAAACAAAAGTATTCAGTGCTAAGAATGGGAAATGAGAAGGCCTTTCTGAAATGTTAGTTCTTTGCATAATTGTAATAGATTATAATTATACAGTCGGGTGTTTAGCAGTGGATTTGCTGTAAACACGGTCATGGGAAATGTCTCGTTGCTCACTTGTGTCGGTTCGCGTCCCAGTGCGGTCCCGTCAGCGGCAGTACTGGCATCTCTAACGACATTTTCTCTTTGGGCAGGATGGTGTATTACAGAAAATGCTATCTCCAGTTCCCCTCCGAGCTCCTCCCACAAAATTACTGCCAAGTCGATATGGCCATGTCAGACCGTTGACACAAATCAATAAGATCAATCATTCTTCAGCTCCTAAACAAAATTGAGAGTGTGATGCTGACAGGCTGCGTGTAGCAATACTGGCAGCAATTCCTAAATGGAAAATGCATACCGTAACGTTTGCAAAATGTGGGGAGGGACCTGTGTCCCATTAATAATTAGTTCTCTGAGGCTGTAAAAAGGAGCATGGTATAAATTGTTTCCTACAACTGCAGTATGCGTTATCACCCCTACAGCCTTCAGGCTGGTGGAGAACATCATCTGCCTAACAGCGGTGCCAGAGAAAGGTGAGCGTGGCAGAGTTTGGTTAGGAATCCTTATTTTCTTTGTTCTCCTAGAAGTTCTCAACTTCTGGTACTGTTTTTTGCCCCATGAATAATTGCAGACATTTTATCGCAATATTGGAATTCCTGGTGGAATCAGGTAGTTCAATGTGTAACTGCTAGAAAGCCCATCAAAATTGTAATTGTTGTAGTCTGCAAAGATAAAATCGGAGGCTACTTTTAAAAATCAGACCCTTTATCTGAACGGAAGGACAAATCTTTGTTTACAATGGCTGCATTTATATCTCTGAAGGCTTGTTTGGGTGTGTCTGCTCATAGACTCAGTCAGCTGCTTCAGGAAGATAAACACATAAATGTTTCATCTCCTCGATTTGCCACCAACCATTGTGCTGGGTGCTAGCAGATTCTTCCTTTAATTAATTATAATTTATCTAATCCTAATGGGAAACATAATTATAGGATTTATTTTTTAATACTGTGATTTCAGAATTGCTTTATAAAGAAGACTAACATTTCCCCTTAAGGGTTGTTTAAAAATGAGCAAACAAAATAAAAAAACAAAGTACACTTTGCTAAAAGTAATAAATCTCAGACAAGAAGCAAAAAGAAAAAAAAAAGCATCTGATATGTTGGAGCTGCAATAAAGCTGAAAATTAATGATCAGTAAGTTGGTGCTGCAAGAGAGTGAATGCATTATGGATTTGAGGAGACACCTATAGCTTATTAAATGTCAGTGAATTTTAGCATAAGCAGTAGAAAACCCTGATCAGAAAATATAAAACGGTGCAACCTGCAGTTGGAAGATCTAGTGTCACAAAGGATGTGGGAACCATGTGTACTGTTGAAACATAAGAAAGTGCTTTGCAAGATCGAGGTCTGAAATTGCATGCTAAACTCCTTTAGTTTCTGATCGGAGGGATTTAAACGTTTCAGTAGGGCATGACTGTAGTCTCAGGCAAGGATTTATTGTACTGTAAAACCTTTGCACGAGAAGGTATGTATGACTGTTTAAAATAATTTAAAACAAATAGCATCCCTTCACCCTCCCACTCTCTCTCACGCTTTTTTTCCTAAACCTGAAAGGTAAGGCTACTACTTGAATTGTAATGGAATAATGTATCAAGTGAGTGATCACATCAGGCATGGACACTTACCAAATCACAGCGAGATAACTGTGAATAACTCTCTAGTTTCAACAATTTGCATGGCCATTAACAATTGATGGGTTTCCCTTAGAACCGCATTATCTATGGCAGCGGGATCTATTCCCGCGCACCGCTCCTGCATACTAAGTGCCACAGAAATTCCCAAAGGGAGGGTAATAAAAAAACCTATAGCAGCAAGGTGAATGAAGCAGGTAGGAATTTCAAGGCAACATTTTTTGAAGGTGGGGAAATATTTCAGGCAATCGTGCATTTTCATTTCTGTTCTTCCTCCCCCTTCCCTGCCTATTTTTTTAACCACAGTTCTGCAAATTTTAGTTCAAGCTGGTGTTAGGTTTCCTTTCACTGCTTGGCGTCATCTCAAGCTTGATGCTCAGTCTGGCTTATGGATCAGTTTAAGCAAGATTTTAAAACATGTTTTGTTTTAGTTTTGGATTGGACACGTGTCTTAAGGAACTTCTATGCATATTTGGAAAAAGATAAAACCAGTGGTAAATGTAGCAGTCCTAGATTGCTGGGTGGCTCTTCTACGGGAGTGATTTTGAGGAGGTGTCAAAGATGTGCTTTCCTTATGAGAATCATGCCACCATTTTAATAAACATGCAACACATCCCTTATTTCTAGTGCTTTCATCTCACTGACAACACGTCAGATCTTTCCAGATTCCTCCATCAACTTGACTTTTGTAGCTCCATGTCTCTTTTCTCTCTCTCTTTTTATTTCTCTTTCTAGCCCTCTTCCCTCTCCCCCTTTCTTTTCATGGTGCTGTTGTTGTGGCAAGATTAAAGCGATGGAGTGAAGCGGTGGTGGGGAAAGCTCGGGTAATCAAAGTATGCGAGCGGCTGGAGCTTTGTGAAGGCAGTGGGTGACACATCAAAGCCAGTGGGTACAGGCGCTTGCTTCTCTCGCCTCTCCTCGTAAATGACCCCCCTGCTGTAAACAGCTCCTGGGGTTAATTTGTGAGCTCACACGTATACAAACGCAATTGCTTTTCTATTCCCTTCCCAAAATTTAATTGCTGAGAACAGTAATAAAGTCTTAGCTTTGTTCCTTGGAAGATGGCTTCTGTAGACATGGTGTGTTAGGAAATAAGTACACAAGCTGTTGATTGGGGGAGGTGGTCCTTCATCCTCAGCTAAGAAAGCCCTGGGTTCCTGTAGGTTGGGTGAGGAGAACTGGAAGATCTGAGCAGCGCCTGGTTGCCCCGGGCTGGACCTCACATGGACAGAGACCCAGTGTGTCCTGTCCTGGCCAGAGCACCCGTGGCCTGGGCAGGCCGCTCGTCTGGCTGCACGCAGGTGCTGCTACCCAAGCCCCGCACCCAGCATGAGGGCTTCGGGTGCTCTCAGCTTATAGAATCATTTAGGTTGGAAGAGACTTTTAAGTTCATCAGGTCCAACTGTTAACCTAACGCTGCCAAGTCCACCACTAAACCACGTCACTCAACACTACATCTACATGTCTTTTAATTACCTCCAGGGATGGTGACTCAACCACTTCCCTCGGCAGTTTAACAACCCTTTCAGTGAAGAAGTTTTTCATAATGTCCAATCTAAACCTTCCCTGGTGCAACTTAAGCCCATTTCCTCTTGTCCTATTGCTTGTTACTTGGGAGAAGAGACCAACCCCCACCGCACTACAACCTCCTTTCAGGTAGTTGTAGAGAGCCATAAGGTCTCCTCTCAGCCTCCTTATCTCCAGGCTAAACAACCCCAGTTCCCTCAGCCGCTCCTTATAGGCCTTGTTCTCTAGACCCTTCACCAGCTTCATTGCCCTTCTCTGGACATGCTCCAGCACCTCAATGTCCTTCTTGTAGTGAAGGGCCCAAAACTGAACACAGTATTTGAGGTGGGGCCTCACCAGTGCAGAGTACAGAGGGACGATCACTTCCCTAGTCCTGGTGGCCACACTATTTCTGATACAAGCCAGGATGCTGTTGGCCTTGGCCACCTGGGTACACTGCTGGTTCATATTCAGCCAGCTGTTGACTAACACCCCCAGGTCCTTTTCTGCCAGGCAGCTTTCCAGCCACTCTTCCCGAAGCCTGTAGCGTTGCATGGGGTTCTTGTGACCCAGGTGCGGGACCCGGCACTTGGCCTTGCTGAACCCCATACCATTGACCTCAGCCCATCGATCCAGCCTCAGGGAAGGTCTGAATCTCCACTCATCTCTAAACTTTCTGCACATGTCTCTTGGTGTGGAGCTAACCATGGGGCTGGCTGTTTTCTCCCCTGCCGCCTAAGCCTGCATTGCCCTCTCCCCAAGCCCTGCTTTGTCTTTGCTGTGGAGCTCGGAGGTTGAGTGCCCCATGGTCTGCATGGACTCTTGCTCTGTGTTTGTGCCAAGGGTTCCTTGTCATAACTGTTTGAAGTTGTCAAAAAATCATTGCACTCTGCACCTGCCATCTTTCGCAGGACTCTTCTTCACTGCCCCCAGCCTGCTGGTGTCCATTTCGGTTACTGTTGCTGAGAACGAAAATAACCGGTGGAACCACTGGGACACACGTCTCTTGGCTTTGCACATCAAAACATCAGTGAACTGCAGTGAAAACAGGTTTTCAGCTTTTGTTCTGTTAGCTATTTCTGGCAACCTGTAACAACAGTCCTTTCTAGCAAAAAGGTTTTTTACTCTTCTTTCATTTTTAATGAAAAATCTTTACGACACAGGTCATAGTAAAATAATTAATGACAAGATTGTCTGTGTTTGAGTATAAAACTGGAGATCTAAAGATTTAGAGGTATTGGTATGATCCTGTTGATTCGGTTACTGGTTATAGCAATAGTTCTCATTTACTTTAACTTCAGTCTCAGGGTAACCGTGTTTCACAATAATCAATGCACTGATTACTATAATTGAATTTTGTGGTACTGTGGTCTTATAATTAACTGACTGGGCTAATAAAGCATGGAATCTAATGAATATTTGTAAATAAACTTCATTAGGAAGTAGGTTGAGAATATGCACTGGTGGAGGATAATAGAGGAGACCCGTCCTCAATTTTGATAATTACAACAGATGGAAACCTGGAAATGAACAGCAAAGCGCAGAAACCATCCCACTGCTGCTTACCTTGCGTTTACTGCTGCACTGTGTCTTTAAAATAGCTCTTTTTAAAAAAAATCTTTCTGGAAAAAGGCTCCCCACTGCAATGAGATCCTGCGTACGCAATTTCAGTCTCTTTTGCAGAACATTAAAGCATTATCAGGCATGATGTTGAAAACCGGATTTACAGTGTGGAGCTGGTATCGGCCTTAAGTAAGAAGTGTCTATTGTCACCCCGTGATTGGATCTTAATGCAATTAAAATGGAAAAGGAAACCACCATTGAAAATGGGAAATAGATTTCCTAGTGGTGCCTCCTGGGGGGTGGATGGCTGACATCTGGCTGTTGCTGGGAAGTTGGCTGTGTTTTACTGTCCTTGAGGAACTGTGTCCCATTTTTGCTGTTGTAGTGGGCGTGTTGTGCGTGCCTCTCTCTTGTTGTGTCCCCGCGTCTCAGATGTGTGTTCCTTGTCTCAGGCACGGGATCCGGTCCTGCACACTCTTGTCAGACCATTTGGGAGCATGTTGTATGAGTCTGGCAAGTTAACAGTTGAAGGATCCAGCCCGTTTTGGATGATTGCTTTATTTTAAGGTTGCCAGAAATCCCTTCACACCTCCTTGCCTTCTCCCCCATCTTCACCCATCTTTAAGCTACTTGACTCTTAGTTACATGTTTTCCTGGCTGAGTGTGTCTCTCTAATACAAGTAGCATTAAATCTTGCTGTCTCCCCCTGCCCCTTTTTTTTAAGCTTTTGGTTATCTGCAAAGTTTGGTATTAATTTTTCAGGGAATTGCGTATACGAGGAGCCTTGCTCAGAGAGCACCAGCCCCGAGCAATAGGCTCATGACTGGCTGCTCTTGCAGCAGGAGCTGGGAGGGGAGAGGGTCTTTCAGCAGCTGCAGTTCATGCTTTTGCTTCCTACCTGCTGGTTTCAAACAGTATTAATTTTTATGCATTTGTTGCATTTAATTAAAAGCAGGGCTGCTTACAGCAGTGCTTGCAGAGATTCCTCCTCCTCCCCCCCCGCCCCAAACGCAACAAATAGGCATCTGGTATTTGTTTTGTATAACACAATCCTCATAAAATGAAGAGTAATAAAACATAATTATCTGTAAAGGCTTGTTTTATAAGCCTAAGAATGAGCTCGTTTCTGCCTTGTCTTGGTCTATTTGTAAGATAAAGGATGCCTTTGTATGGTTTTAGCCCGTCTCCAAATTAGTAGAGAATCTGCTTTTACGGTGTTTCCAACCCTGGTGTGTAAGTGTAGGGTAGTGTGAGTGCATACGCAGGATGGCACCGGTGCATCTCTAGGGGTGGGGAAGAGCCTTTTTGTGTTCCTTTTGGAAAGTTTTCCCTTTCAAACAATGGGTTTTATTTGAAAGCTTTGGTAAAGTAAGAGGGAGAAAAATCTGTGGGCTACACGAGCAAGGTCGGTGTTTCTGAGCTGTGGGCCTTAAAGCTGGGTTTGAGCCCTTTCTGCTTATCCTTGTCAGCATACAGGACAATGGCGTACATCCACGTTCGTGCTTGGATGTGTGTGAGGACCGTTTGATTTGGTCCTTGTTGTTTTTGTGACAGACCTTGACTGCTGCCATATCTTCGTCTCTTTGGAGCATTGCTGGATTGGTCTGCCTCCGGTCCGGTCGTCGGGACTCCCTGTGGCGGATTCAGCAGTTTTGAACAGCTAATTGCACTCATTTCACCTTAGATTTGCTGTTCGCTATTTGTGGGGCAGTGTGCTGTTTTTCTTCCCTTTGCCTTGCTCTAACCCTGCAAAAGCCCTTCCCGCCACCATGTGCTAGTGGGTTTTTCTTCTGGGAAAAAGTGGAACTAGATCATTTAAACCAATTAGGTATTGAAGTGAGATGTGTGAGTGGCTTATGGCTGTTGTAAAGGTAAAGTGTGAAAACCAAATCCTTTTAGAAAACTCACAGTGTAAGCCTATTGTTTGTTTATTTTCTTTAAAATAGTAATAAGCAAAAATCCACTTTTTTGTAATGAAAACAAAAAGCTGTGGGGCTGCAAGGCACCTTCAACTCCCGTGTGCTTTGGAATACGTTTGCTTCAAACCTATTCTTCTTTGCACAATTAATTGAAGTGATAGAAGAGGAAATACAGATTCGCTCTCCTTTTATGTGAATTACAGCCTTCTCAAAAGCAGATATGACTTAGGTATTGCTTTCTCTCTGCAAGGCGAGCCTTGTAATTTTGAATCTTGATTAGCAGCTGCTTTTGTTCTTCCACGAGTCTTGAAAACAGTGGGGTTGGGAGCACATAACAAATTGCTAGACGATACCCTCACAGAGAGAGGAATCTCCACCTCTGGAAGCGCCTCACTCCCTGAATCTTTCATTCTGCAAAGAGGCTGCGATGGTGCAGCCCCGGGCGCAGCGACCCACTGCTGGGGCTAGGAGACGCTCCCCCAGCAAGCCCTGCCTCTTGGCCAGCAGCGGTGCCCAGGCACGGCCACAGGCTGAGCTGCCACTGCCCTGTGTTGGAGTCATGTCCTCGAAATAAGTTTTCCTTGAAATATGCTTTTATTGTTGTCTTATCTGGGGATACTAGTGTAATACGCAGGTTGCTGGCTTTAGTTAACAGCACTGTTGTGGCTCCTCTGGGTCTTTAGCCAGTGGATGGCCAGCAGCAGCAGGTAGGGTGTTAGGAGGCACCCACTGCTTTATGTGAGCTTACATTATTTTCCATGGCCAGAAGTCTTTCATCTATTCAAATAGAAGCCTGCCCTCTTCCAGAGAAGCAGAGGATGGGTACCAGATTGCAGGCTGATGTGTAAATGTGTCCTTTTGCAGCAAAGTCTCATGTCAAACATGAGCTAAATGTGCCGTGTGTGTCAGAGGCTGCAGAGTCCAGCTACAAGTCAAATGGTCCAAGATGTTTGAGAACCCCCCCCACTCTATAATGTTCCGCTTAGTTTTTTATGCAAGGTCTGGAATGCATCTTTCTTTGGTTTTTGTTTTTGGTTGTTTTTTTTTTATTACTAGTTTTGGGGTTTGGTTTTTTTTTTTTGGAGGCTATCACTTCGCTTATGTGTTGAGTTGGGAGATATCTCCCTGGAGAGTCTACTGGTCCTTAATTAAGTAACGTCTGCAAAATATTCTGAGACCAGAGTTGCTTTCCATTCACAACAATAGAATTGTATTTAAAAGTTTGGGTAGCTTCTGATTCAGATTCCTCATTTTTCCAGAATAAATGGGTTTCACTTTACCAGTGTAAATGTGTGTGGGGGAGACAACCCCCCCCCAAGCCATTAGCTTCAGTCATGCTATCAGTGTGACGTGGACTCGTTATTTGTTCTCTTTCCATTGTGTGCAGAGTGGTGGCATTGGGTGCATTTTCTTTTAAATGTGACATAAAGTGAAATCCTGTTATTTGCACACATTCTGTGGCACTTGTCTTCAAAGTATCTAGGCAACCTTTATGTAGATGACACTTTAACACAAACTCTTCCATTATTGAGTGTGGTCCTGTGAAGAGAAGTAGAGTGAAAAAGGGAGGGAAGAAAGAACTGGCTTGAACTCACGTTGGGCAGCTTGAGTCACTTGTGAGAGTCTTTGTAGGAAGTACAATCCACTGAAGATCTCTGCTCCCATACACTTAAACCCTCTACTTCAAACTATTCCATGGTTTTCCTTTGAGCTTGGGCATGTAAGGGGTGTCCTAGCTCTGCCGGAGCTGATGGTAGAGGGCTTCTTTCAGGGCTTCTGCACTCCAGTGCCAAGCAGTGGACTTCCTTGTGTGATTCTCTACCCCAGGCTCAGGAGGAGTGCTCCAAAACATCTGCAGCTGTAGCCCTGGGACGTATGTGTGTTCAGAAAGCTTTTGAGTTCAGCTGTGCTTCCCAGAAAACAAGAGCTGAATGGGAGGCTCGAAAGACTTGAAGAGGAAGCCACCATTGATCTGTTAGTTTGCTTTCAACCCCCCCAAGAAAGAAGTAAAGATTAGTCAGAGGAGATTCTTTGAATAAAGACGTGTCTGTGGGGTTAGGTGTGACTATGACCCATCAACAGATCAGGTGGAGCAGGCATCACTACCGCAGCAGTGTGATCTCTGGTTGGGAAGTGGTCTCTGAAGCCTCTCAGATACGCTGCACAGGGAGTGATGTGGCCCCAGACTTGGTGGCAAGCTGGGTGTCATCTCTTAGAGCAGTTCTGGGTTTGTTAGATCAAGCAGGCATCCTCCAGGCAGGAGGCAATGCCATGTGAATGCCACACCACGTGCTGTGGCTGGTCTGGCAGAAATGTGAAACGTTCCAGGCCCCCTGCCATGGGCAGGGACATGTTGCACTAGACCAGGTTACTCAAATTTCCATCCAACCTGGCCTTGAACACCTCCAGGGAGGAGGAGGTGTTCCTCCTCCACAGCTTCCCTGAGCAACCTGTTCCAGTCTCACCACCCAATTAATTATCTTTAATTAGGCCATGGCTTTCCTATGAAAATACAACAAAACAACCCCCCAGCCCTTCAACACGCAGCACACACAAATCTCCCTTTGGTTCCCTTGCCCTGGCCTGGTGCTTTTCATTACACGATGTGTTCTCCATCCAACCGTAAAATGATGGGACATTTGGAGGACTGATGCCAGAAGACTGGGACTGTGGTTTGGGGAGGTAGAACGTTGATTTACATTTGCTGGGGGTGATTCCCTTGGGCCCTCATTGCGTTTGCAACATCAGCCCAAATATCTGTGGTCACGACAGCATCTTCCCACACAGAGTTGGGCTGGCCGAACTGAGGAGGCCGAGCTGGCGGTGGGAGGGATGGGGCCACCATATGCCAGTGTTGCCCCAAGCACTAGGTTTTGGGAGAGCATGGTCCCAGGCAGCTCACAGAGGCTGCCCGGGAAGCCGGTGCAGAACAGAAAATGAAGCCCAGGTTTCTCAGATTCCCGTTGCTGGATCCCATTCCCCATCCTTGTGTCGCTCCTCTGGTCTTTATCAGTAGCTGAGCCTGAGTGTCTAGCAATAGCAGGACAGTGAGTGCAGCTGTTTCTTAGGGAGCGCTGAAAGGGAAAAGTTGGGAATGGCCTAGACAAATATTTAAAGTGTGGAGAGGAAGAAAGCACGTTTCTGTCTTTGAATGTTTTGGGTGGTAAACAAAAGCTTCCTGCCGCAAGGCAAGACAACTGTGTGTGTAGCCAGGGGTTGGTTTGGGCTTTTTTCTGCTGTGCAGAACAGTGCGATTCCTTGTGAGGCTCGTGGGGGCAGTGGGCAGGAATCGCATGCACTAAACTGAAAATTGTACTGTAATTGGATACAGGGCATGATGTTGCTAGTAATGTATACATAAATAGAGACTCCAGTGCTCAGCTCTTTGGTGGAAGACAGGTCTTCTATATTTATCAGGTTTTGCTATTTTTGTGACATGCCATGTTACACTGTTGTTAAAAAAAAAAATAAAATCCATATTTGTTCCTAAGTATTATTGTTACCTCATTCCGGGATCAATTGTACCAGACCTTTCTCATTGACTCTGACCTCACAGAGTTTAAATAGCTGGAAATTACAAGTATTTCTTGTCTACAGGAGCATAGAAACAGTGACATCCGAGTTTCTGTTGATGGTCTCCTTTTCTGTAGGATTGCTTTCCTCTGCTTGGAGGAGGTTCTCCATTTCCTACTGAAGCCACCAGGAGCAGCTGCCGCTATGGATTCCCTTTAGGACCAGGACGAGAGTCTGCAAGGAAGACTTGCTAGCAGAGGCAGCGGGTGGCTCCTCAGCTCGCCGAGCAGCTTGGCTGGTTGCAGTGAAGCTGGCAGGGTCAATTAGCAGAATAATAAGTCTTTGGAGCCTGAAGAAATAGAATATATGCTTTCAAAAATGCACTCTTTTAAAATAGTACCTACCTCGTAACAGGGTGAAAATAGCTTTTACTGTCTTAGACATAGCATGAAAGTAAAAAAAGAAAACCCAGTCTGCTATTGCCATGCAGTGTAGTAAGCAGAGCTGAGGGTTTTGTTTTCTCCCACTCTGTTTCAGTTGAGCAATTCTGCTGTACATTAGCTTCTTTGTCTGCGAGATGGGATTACTGAATTTTTAGAAGTGCTTCATGATCCTCAGATTAAAGGTATAACATAAAGCTACTTCTGTTCCTAAATGGGGGTTCAGCTTAGCTTTTGGTAATACTTTACGTGTATATAAAGCTGTGCTCCTGCATGTGGAAAAAACGGCATGGGATATTTCCCATTTCTTTTTTCAGATGAGATTTTGTCTTTCTAAGGCTGCATCCAAAGCCATTCACAAGTAGCCTTTGTGGTTACTTAGGAGATGGTGAAAGTCTAGATTTTCTTACACTTCCAGGCAGACTGGTTATTTCAAGTTAAGGGACTTAGTTAGCAGTAAGACAGAATCGGTGAGACAGGAAGGAAGTGCTTGATAAGTCGTCTTATTGATAGGCCAGCTGTATATATAATCTTGACTTCACTTCTCTACTACAAAAAGCTAAAACCACCATCTTGGACCTCATGATTAATGACAGATTTGCCTGTAATGAGGATGCTGCTGGTAAGTATCCCCGTGCAGTGGTATTTCTTTATTTGACCTCATGTCCGTGGGTTGGTCATGAAAGCTGAGAAGGATATTGACTACTCTAATCTTGACTATATACTTAATTACAGGGCAGTAAGAGTCAAGCGGATAGCATTTCGGTTAGTTGGTGTGGAGAATAAAGCGACGTGGTAAACTGAGCCCTGGTAGTTCACTTGGGACAGTGCGGTGGGTTGTTATTACATTATGGTGGGAGAAGCTGCCAAGCAAATACTACTGTACAATTAAGTGGGGCTGTTAACGGCATGACTGAGCCAATTCATTAATGACAATGGCGTATTCTTGTATCTGCTTTCCCTTACAACTGCTGGGTGAAGATACTCAGGGGAAACAAGACCAGTGGGAAGAAAGGAGGAGGAAAGGAGACTCCGAAGATCTGGTGCGGACGCAGTGATTTTCTTTAAGCCTTTGTTCCCTGAGTCATCTGAAACACAGCCGTTTCCCACACGGGTTTTATGGAAGCCTGGCAGTTCACTGTCAGAACAATGGACTCCTGACGAAACATCTGCATGTAGATGCTGTTTCTGTGCATCTGCTTGTTTGGTGGATTGGAAGGAAGTGGAGGAAAGCACAGGGCTACTTCTGTCAGGTGGAGGCTGCTGTGCAAAGGGACCGTATCAAGGCAACGGGTGTCCTTTGGCAGAGGATATTCTCAGTTACTGGTGTTTTCACAGGCAAATAGCAGTAAACTGCAGGGGCGTTTGAAATAGAAAAATGAGTAGACAAAGGTGCCATCTTTGGGGTTTCAAAGTAAAGCCAAAGTGAAGGGCTGGAGGCTGCAGGCACTGCAGTATTTCCTGAAGTATAGTCAAAGCTGTTGTTTGACCCATTTCTGTTTATGATTATCAGCGTCTTTGTTAGGAATTAGCCTGTTGCTGGACCTCGTAATTTTTGGACTTAGGGGAAGATAATAAAGAAGACCCTAAAGCAGCCTGCTGTTAGAAAGTAGTAGCAGGAGTGGCACATTTTGTTTTAAACAGTAAAATACACCCCTGTAGTAGGGGGTATGTTCACGACCAAGGGTATGAAAGTCTATGCTTCCTGCTGTAAAAAAAAAAAAGCGTCTCTGGTTGAGCTGTGCTGGGGTGTGCGAGGTGGCCTCTACCCTGCTGGGATGGCTCAGCTCCAGGGCTGGATGTGTACCTGGTGGGACGTCTGCTGGGCATCGAGAGAAGCAGGGCAAGCTTCAAGGAGATATCAAGGAGGTAAATGTTGTGTGTGAAAGCCCAAGGATGGAAAGAGGGGGAGAATTAAGAATTTGCAAAGCAGCACTATATCTTTCAGTGCAACAGCTTTTTCTTCCTTCCCAGCCCTGTTCCTTCCCGTGTGTGTTTGCTTGAAGTAGGGTTACGTTGTTTTGGTTTGTGTAGTGAGGAGGTGAGAAGGTTACTCTCAGTTTTTAATGTGAGATACAAACTGTAAACCACATGGGCAACCACACAGTTGAAACAAACACACCTTCAGCAGAGATGCTCACCATGGCTTGAAACACATCCATGTTGACCTGGAGGGCTTCTGTTGTGAGGACATTTGTGTCTGGCACCTTGATTCAAAACCAAACCAAATCTAAGAGCTGCAGTGCCAGATGGTGCACCACAAGCATGTGATTTCAAAGCACAAACCTGGCATGAACTCACTCCACTGATCCAAATTTCCTTAGAAACCAAAACAAAACACCAAAGAATGATGACTTGAGGTAGATCTGGCAGGGTTTGTGCTGAGCCAGCTATCCACTGGGGTATCCTAACTCACATCAGGTGCCGTTTCACCTTCTGAAACTGGTGTGAAACCAGGATGGAGGCACAGGGGACAGCTGTCGGGGAGATGCCTTCTCCACTGCAGGCTCCCCAGGTGTTGCAGCCAGACCTTGGGGAAAGCCCAGGGCTGACAGGGCCCTGAACTTTAGCAAATTACTCTGGTTTAAAGAGTGATTTTATTTTACACATGGTAAAAATGGTGTGTGAGATGTATTTTTAAATAGGGTATGTTTGTCTTGTGTCCCTTTGGCAGATAGTTTATGTAACCACTTAAATTAAATTGTCTTATTTTCTGTCTCCCTCACGTTATGCAAATTTTATATTACATGCTTATGTGTTTTAGGGGTTTTTTTTGTACAAAGAATTGGGTGCGGTTGCATTGGTGTTGTGGTTTAACCCCAGCCAGCAGCTAGAACCATGCAGCCACTCACTCGCTCGCCCCCAGTTTGGATGGGGGAAAGAATCAGAGGAGTAAAAGTGAGAAAAAACTCATGGGTTGAGATAAAGACAGTTTAATAGGTAGAGCAAAAGCTGCACATGTAAGCAAAGCAAAAAAAAAAAGAAATTCATTCACTGCTTCTCATCATCAGGCAGGTGTTCAGCCACCTCCAGGAAAGCAGTGCTCCATCATGCGTAATGGTTACTTGGGAACACAAAATGCCGTAACTCCAAATGTCCCCCACTTCATCCTTCTTCCCCCAGCTTCACATACTGAGCATATGGTATGGAATATCCGTCTGGTCAGTTGAGGTCAGCTGTGCGGGCTGTGTCCCCTACCAACTTCTTGTGCCCTCCCAGCCTACGTGCCGGTGGGTTGGTATGAGGAGCAGAAAAGGCCTTGAGAGCTTAGTCACAACTAAAACCACCAGTGCGCTGTCAAAAGTGTTTCTCATTCCAAATCCAAAACATACCAGCTGCTAATAAAAAAGTTAACTCTATCCCAACTGAAGCCATGACAATTGGGAAGCAGTCGTTGCGGTGATATTTGAGGCGCTTTGCTGGTACCTGGGACGGGAGGTGCAGGCAGCAGGCAGGGGAGTGGAGGCAGAGCCGCGGCAGGCAGGGAAGAGGTGCCCAGGATGAGCAGCGCTGCCGCTGGGGGCTTCTGTAGCCTGTCTGGAGGAGGTCCTCAGTGCCGCCGCTCAGCGCGGCTGCAGCAAGAGTTTAACGGTGGTTGAAGCTTTGCCATAACTGGTGTCTTAGAGGGAAGGTGTAAAAGATGAGGCATTGCCTGCTCTCGGTCCCTGTGCAAGGCATCAAGTCGGGCAGCAGCCTGAGCCTCAGCTTCCAGAGACATCTTCTGTGGTATTAAAATGCAGTGCTTGCAAGTGTCTCGCAACACCAAGGTTTGTTAAATGCTACAGCTGGAGCACACTGGGAGGTGCTGAGGTGACTCTGCCTGTGCGCTTGGGTAACGGAGCACAAATAGGATGCTTTCTAAATGTTTTTTTTTTTTTTTTTCTGCTCCTTTCCTTTATGGGGCCAGTGTGTGCATGTGTGTCTAAGTACTGGTTATTGAAATAAACTCTGAAGCATGTTTGGATGCCATGTCTGACAAATGGTGACTTTTTGTTCCTAATCACAAATGCTGTTTGCGTTTTTACTCTACGCTTTTTTTTTTTTTTTTTTTTT
>VFFE01007072.1:446287-622648 GCA_008921705.1 Burhinus oedicnemus | reverse complement strand
AAATTATTCTCAAAAAAAAAAAAAAAAAAGGACAAACCAAAGGAAACTGTGCAAAATGCATTTTTGTTTCCAAGAGAAACAGTAATGAGAAAGAGTTAGGTCATTGTGGGAAAAAAAAAAAAAACCCATATAGAAAACCCTTTTTAGCAAGGACGTGGAAACAGAGCTTATCTTTTTGGGCAGCTTTGCCTAATAGATAAGGCCCTGGACTGGAAGTGGGTTCAAATCCCAGCTCTGCTGGAGAAGTTTTGTCAACTTAGACCTGTCAGTTTGTGTCCTTGTAATTTCTTTTTGCAAAATGAAGGTAATAACACTTTGGCCTCTGAGAAGTGTTCAGAGTAAAGATGAAGTGCTTGTGTGCCCCCCCTGTATTGTACAGTGCTAGTACCCACCTATGGAGGGTTGCAGTTGTGTGTGACAGGTTGTCCTGCTTGCTTTTATGTCCTGACTGAGATACCGCTTTATTTTTCACCCTCCCTGAAGGAGGCTGTTGTTATCAGTCAGTGGCTGTGCTCTCAGAGACCCTGTATGGTGTAAAATGCCTCCTGTCCTCACCTCCAGCTTCAGAGAAACCAAGTGACTGTGTTGGTCGCTTCAGTACCTTTGAGCCAAGGCCCAGATACTAATTAATTAAGCCTTGTAGGAGACTTCTGGAGTGTCTAAGCATTATCACACCTTTTTAGGTGTTGAATGTAGCATGGGGAGGTTGACTGGTGTGCATGTGCACAGCCGAATACAACCCCAAACCCAGTCTCTTTGGTATTCCTTCCTCTGTCTGAGGACGAGGTTGACTGTGTTTCACACTACCAAACCCAAACTATAAGGGCTGGGTTAGCGTTAGAGTAAGGGTTATCAAAGAGCTGGGGAATGGGAAGAGATACTAAGAGGTCTTCAAGATCACGGAAAATGAAATCCTGTGTGCTTGATGTTACAAAACCTAAACTTGCTAACCCAGTGCTGAGCCAACCCCAAAGTAATGACTAGCAACGCTTGCTTGTTTTTCAGTTTTCAATATAATGCTGCAGTCTTTGTTTCCTCTTTTTCTGGTATGCACTGTTTTCTATAAGCTGCAGAGCAGCTATGGTGTTACAGCACAGTGATGGCAGAAATCCACACACTGACAGTGTCATGGGTACAAGTCCTTCAAGTCCATGGCAGTGTTGGGAGATGCAGTGGAAAACATCTGTTAGAAAAAGGCCAGGCACACACTGGTGGACCTAACTTGTCACCACGATTGTAAACCATGGGAGGATAAAAACAGTTGAATGAGAGTGTCTAAGCTTTTGTAAAGCCCATTTAAATTCAACATCCAATGAATTTTCACAAGGTGTGAGTTCAAAGAAATGCAACACCTCAAAGCCTTTGGTTAAAACAAAAGTGTTGTTAAGACTCTTGTTTCAGTATCCCACTGGGGAAAACCAAATTTCTTTTATCATAGAGCACTAAGGTAAAAATTAACTGAGAAACCCAAGCGCTGCTCGCCTACTCCTGACGTCTTCCAGACCTACTTTAAACCTCCGAAAGGAGCAGAGAAGTATAGGCAATCTGTTGGAAAAAAACCCCTCCAAACAGTTGCTAGAAAAATAAACTTCCTTTCCAGATTTCTTTAAGGTGGCCATTGAGTCCACCAGTATTTGTAGCATCAGAAGCACCTGCCATAGGGTTATCCCGGACCCTGTAGCCCCACATTCACTTCATGCATATCTGCTTCACAAGCTGGAAACCTTTAAAGGGTGCCCAGGTTCCTCCTGGAGTTTTAACTTTGGTAAATCAAAGCCGAGCAGAGGCTTTGTGAGCCTTCTATTTCAGCATCTTTGAATTTTTAAATGGTGGTGCTAGATTGTTGATAGTTATTTTTTGCTGACAGAATTTTTTTAAAAATGTAATCATTGTTTAATTAGTTTCTAAGTGAGAGAATTAGTTGAAATCTGCCTGCTCTGAAGAGAAGGGGGAAAATATTGTGGGTTCGTCTGTCAGTGAAAACCGACAAAAATTGATGTAGTTCCATTTAAGAGCCTGTTAACTCCTTGGTTAACCAGCACAGTCCCAAACAAAACGTGACCACAACCTGTGTGTTTGTTTTGGCTTTTGGTATCATCAGAGTATGGGAAAAAAATACTTCAAGTTGACCCTTGTGCAAAAGCCAATGGTTAAGTTGCAGGCGATTTCAAAATGCAGTTACTCCCTACGTAAAAAATGTACAGTGGAAAATAGCAGCTCAACCATGTGGAGAAATAAAGCCAGAAGAGAGAGTATATTTTCAGTAGCAATTTAGTGCATGATTGATCTTACTGATAGCAGTAGTGTAGTGTTCATAGCTGAGTAAGCCCACCAGCAACAACTTACTTGTAATGTGCGTATTGGAAAAATGCAAAGACAATAAATTAAGTTTTAAGTAAAATTTACATTTTTATTAGAAAATCAACATGTTGGAATTTAGCATGCTTAACATTTTATGAGAGCTAATTCCCTTTCCAAAATTGCTGTTTATGTGTTTGTTTTGCTGTTTCTTCTGACTGTGTTCTGTGTCTGTCTGTCTTGATATCTCTAGTATATTGGTTTTTTTAAGATTAACACCTGAAAGGCAAAAACAATGATTTCAGATGCAGTTAACTTTACCCCTGTGTGTTTGTTTTCTTATTAAATTCCCTGTAATGCTTCCTCCCTTCCCACCAACCTCTCTGATAAAGACAGCTGATAAAGTCACGCATCGTTTTTACCTGGGGTGTCCCAAAGCAGATGTGGCCTGCCTGGGTTATTTGGACAAGAAACCATTTAGAGGAGCAAAGTGATGTGAAAGATTGGTCGTACCTACGAAGACCTGGTGCCTCTGTGGCGGGGACAGCTCTGAAGGGAGGTGTTAGTTTAAAGGACTGCAGCTGCATGATGCCGGCTGGGTAGGCCGGGCATGGTTTTGCTCTAGTCATGCTTTATGGTTTAGTTCTGACTTTGGTGTTTGCAAGCACAAGCTCGTTCTCCCTGATGAGGTGAAGGGAAGCTTTTAAGCTGAAGTCTTTTACCCCGTGGAAATTTGAATATGAAAGCTCTCAAAACCACCTGGCAGTGGGTGAGAGATTTCCCTTCTCGCCCTGACCTCCCTTTTACAATAAATACTCTTTCACGTATGCTTCTGAACAGCCACAGTAATCATAAGGGTGGTGTTCAGAAAGGGTCTGGCAGAGGTAGGCAGCCTCGATGGATGCCTTCGCTTTTCCAGCCCTCCCTTGAGTGCTACCCTTTGTAATGAGGGTGCTCAGAGTAACAGGCATCCTTGAGCATTGTAAAATCAGCATCTTTATATTGGTTTATCTTTTTTCCAGTGCACAGCCTTTTTTGCCATCCAAAACAAAGCAGCAGCTCTTACCTTCCTTCCCATCCCCTGCAAAGAGGAGGTTTGAAAACAGTTCTGGTAATAGCATTGAGGCAGCAATGATCGGCTGTCATGGCCAGCAATGACCCTTTCCCTCAAGCTCCTCGTGCCGCTCTGGCAGTTCTGTGCTCCTTGTCTACAGACCTTCAGAAATCAGGCCACTGAGCTAGATTTCAGGCCCTAGCTGTTGACACCTCTATTCACAAACCTTAACATGGTCTGGCAGGTTGATGTCTGCAAAATCTGGCTTCTCTTGGTTTATCAGTGGTTCTGTTTGGCGGAAGGCATGCTGATGGTTATCTCTTCCTCTTTGGGCTTTTGTGCACCACTGAGACTTGGTACGTCTTGCTGCAGGCTTTTAAGATGCTACTGCTGTCAGCTGTTTATAGCTCTACTGGAAGATTGGCTTATAGTAGAGTTGGTGAACCCCTTGTGTGCACCTGTATGGCAGCTGGACTTCTGGGTTATTGTCCTAAATATTAGTGTAACCTGCTAGCAAAAATGGGTTTGCCCCCAAATCCAGACAGTAGGATGGAGAGGCTAAGGTGCAGCATGTCTTCCCTTCAGGCATGGAGTTTGATTCAGCTCTGAAGCTCTTAGAAAAAGAGGTCCTGCTGCCTTGCAGGTCTTTATGGGATCTGGCAGAGGTGTGACTGAGCAAGCTGCAGCATTCATGAGCAGCTCACATGGAATGAGCTCTTCCTAAGCAACGTGACTGGTATGAACCTGATCTGCAGCTGCGGTATGGCAGGCAATGAGGACAGAAAGTGTTCAGGTTACTGAGTGGAGGACATGCTTGAGCCTGATCCTTACTTGTAGGTACAATAAAAATTCAGAGGCTGAAATAATAATGACAATATCTTGGAGCACAGAATGGACCCAGTGTTATCTAGATACAGACAGCCTTAACTTTGAAACAACCTTCTGTATTTTCCCCATTTGGTTATATCCAGATATTGTTTATTTTACTAAACTTTAGTTTTGATCTCTTTTATGCCAGGTCTGGGGTTCTTTTGAGTGCCTAAATAGTTGTGCTGGGATCTCTAGATTAATAACACTGCTTCAGTATTTGTATAAGGGCCTTATATATTTCAGTTTCACTTGGGAGGATGTAGATATCTAGCTTTTGAGCATGTATTAAAATATCATTGTGGGTTATAAATTGTTGTTATAGGCTGTTCACATAGTGCCTTAAGATTTGCATGCCCTAGACTGATAAATGAAATGAGTGATCATGTTCTGAGTAAATTCAGGCTCTCTATCTCACTGCTGTTCCTTTGCAGAAGGGCAGACCTGATGTTGCATGTTGGATTTTGCATGCATGGTGTGTGCAGCTAATCTTGTTCATAATAACTTACTTTAGAGCCATTTTATTGTGAGGTGTTATCTTTTGGCCTGGAAACAGCAGGTTATTTCAGCCTAGTTAGCCCAGTGGCAGTAGTTCTTCCAAGACAGCACTCTCAGGTTGAAAGTCCATGGTTTGCACAATGGGCTTTAGGCTGTGTTCAGTTCTTTTTGTGTTTCCTCTCCCTTTTACTCATTCATGACTGCCACATCATTTTTGCTCTGTGAAGAAGAAAGTGAGTTATTTCCTTTGGGAGGTATCTTTCTGCGCATAAAGAAGTGGCTTTGAGTATTTCTGTTTCCTGCTGCTACACTTCCATCACTAGATCAGCTCCTGTTTTGCTTTCCAGATATGCCAAACAGGACAGTGGTGAGCTGTACAGAATATTATAGGACATGTTCGTATATGCCTGTTCTGCTGTATAAAGTAGACTTAAAGCTGCTGCATCTGGTTGACAGACCTGGGTGAGTGGTGGTTGTGTGCCACTGGTATGTCACAAAAGTAGGGTGCCCTGGTGTGTGCTATTTCCATCAGTAATTTCTTCCAATATCTGTATACAAGACGTGCCGAGATCTGTACAGAAAAGTGTATAACATCTCTGTCTGAGATATATAAAGTACCTGCTATTAGAGAGTAGTTTGTATTGCTCTGAATTAGTCTTCTGAAACGTGAGCATCTCATCCAGGATAGGCAATGAAGCTCCTGTTCTAGGCAGTGAAAAGAGAGAGCAGCTCCAGAGGGCGGTCATGCCCTCCTCAGTTTGGTATCCACATGGTTTACACACATGTTGCTGTGGCCATGGACAGATGGAATAAACCAGTTTTGGGGAAACATCCCTTTCTCTTGACTCAGAGAGCCTGTATAGCTGACTTACAGTGCCTGGCTCTCAGATGGCTGAAGTTAGGTGTCAGGAGACCCGTCCTAAGTGTCTCACTCCAGCAGTGGATCCCTAATGAAGTTCCAGATCTTTACTTAACAACTTTTTCTCTAATCATATTATTTTCAAGTATAAGCTGTGGATATTGTGGTTGTAATTGTGTTTTATTTTGAGACAATTTTAAGTACCATTCCTCTTGCCCAGCCTAGTTGCATCTACATGTGTGCCCTGTTCAGCGGAGCTTTTCTTAGAGAAGCACATGTAGAATGTGTGGAGCTTCTCAGAAAATGAACAGAAGGAGATTCCTGAAACATCTGTTGTGAAGGGAAGAGGAGCATTTTCTGTGAAGAATGTAGCAAAAATTAACAGACCTAAAGCAAATTACCATCTGAAATGTGCTGCTTTTGGGAGGTTTCAAAAGACCAAAAGAGATCATGGAAAACAAATCATTCTGCTAATGTAGGACACAGCTTAGTCCATGAAAGTTATTAGTTTTTGGAAACTTTTTGTAATCATGTCAAAGTCCTTACTAAACCATCTGGACCTTTTTTACTTTCTTGGCTTGGTTAGTATGTGTAGCCTCTTTTATTTGGCATGAATGGCATGGGGGCCAAAAGAAAAGACTTCCTCCAGAGAAGGCAAAGGAGACCTTTTCCAAAGATCAATTTCATGAATCATAGAATCATAGAATGGTCAGAGTTGGAAGGGACCTTAAAGATCATCTAGTTCCAACCCCCCAGCCATGGCGAGGGACACCTTCCACTAGACCAGGTTGCTCAAAGCCCCATCCAACCTGGCCTTGAACACTTCCAGGGATGGGGCACCCACAACTTCCCTGGGCAACCTGTTCCAGTGCCTCACCAGCCTCACAGTAAAGAACTTCGTCCTAATATCTAATCTAAATCTACCCTCTTTCACTTTGAAACCATTACCCCTCATCTTGTCACTACACTCCCTGATAAAGAATCTCTCCCCAGAGTTTTGCCCCACTTTGGGAAATTGCAGAATCTCAAGGAGCTGATGTGGCAAGTAACGAAGGAACAAGAAACAGTCATGCTAAATTAGATACAGGTGCAAGAACATAGCTGAACTTTGCCCAGAGAGTCATTTCTATGAGTCATATATATGTGTCTGCCTCCTAGCAGCCTGAACGAAAGTACTTTTAAAACTCTATTATCTAATTAAGATAACAAGGCATTTGAGGAAGGATCTTTTCCATCTGCATGATTTTATTGGATCAGCTAAATCGTATGACTTTGTTAGCTGTAGTCTACCTTGACTGAAAGCTAAAGCAGGTGGAAGAAGATGGAAGACGTGGCCTGGAGTGAGCTCCAAATTGCAAAATTCAAATCCAGATCTCTTGCACCTCTGAAATTATAGGAGTCTGGGCACAAGTCTGATCAAGGTGTTTTACTTATTTGAAAGTGTGTCTGTCTTTTTCCTCCAGTGTTGTTGACTTGTTCAAGATTCATCTCACTTTGAAGTGGCTGGACTCTCTTCTGCAGTTGTCAAATTTCAGGGAAAGAATAATGGAGGGGAAGTTATTGTGTCTTGAGCTTATATGGATCAAAGATGTGTGTATCTATGTGAGTGTACGTGTTCTTCATTCTCTCCTGAGGATAAGTCAGATTTCATGTCACATGGCATAGGAGTGGGGAAGAGGTACCGCTTGGGGATGAGAGGCAGCATGTATCAATATGCCCAAATATATACTGACAAATGCATTCGATGTGCCTGTCAGAATAGAGTCTTCTCCCTGAGATAGAGGGCAGCTGTCTGCTGCTGACTTGAGAGGGGTTTATGAGCAAATAAATCTTTGTTGTCTTTCCATCTGCTAATGTGGATGTGCTAAAGTGGTGGAAAGTAGGAGGAAGGTGCAGGAGCCTACCTGCCAATGACAGTGTTTTGCCCAGATCCATTTCTCTTCAAAAAGCTACCATCAGAACTGTTTTTCTTACCACTTCTAAAATGTTGTTAAAGTACCCATAAAGGGAAGAGTTGTATTTCTAGATACTGAGTGAAAGTATGATCTATGTAGAATATTTTTAAAGTAATAAATGTAGTGTGGTCCCAGACACCAATGAAAAAGCAAACACACTTGCCAAGGAAGCTTTTCGCTTGTTTGTCCTGTGGTTTGTGGTCTGCTAATTAGGTCAGTTGGTTTATTTGAACTATACAGAGATTTGTTAAAGTGCATACTTACAAAAGAAGGCATGGCAATTCTGAGCTGTGTTATTCTTTGCTGATTCCTGATTGTATTTTTACAAGGTGATGTGATGCATGCCGGTTCCCTTTGTAGAAACCTTTGTTACTTTTGATAAATGCCAGAAGTCAGGTGTAGAAGACTGGAAATTAAAATATTCACAAGTTTGCAACTGTTTGTGGATGGAATGCAGTTCATTTCTTTCAGTCAGAGAGAGACTAGATATTTAATTTATAAGAGATAATTTCAACTAAAATGCTTATTGTTTTGCTTTTCCTTTTGTATTGGAAAATGCAGAGCCTGTTCTGTAAAAGTTCCCCACGGCTACTTCAGCACAAATATATCTATAGTTTTTCCTTCTTCATATCTCCTTACCACTAACTATAAATCCCTGGATCACCAGTGTTTGAGTCTACCTGCAGTTAAGAATTTATCTATCTGCATTATTCTGGAACTTCTTTTTTTCCCCAAGGTCTAAACTGGCCATGGCTTCATCAGATTAGATGGGAAATGAAAACTTACAGTCATTAGCTAGGTCTGAGGAGCAGGGGCCACGGTCTGGCTATGTTCTCTCACTCCTTTTTTACCCCTACATCTGAAACAAAAAGCGGTGCGTTCTTGCCAACAGGCAAATTTAATTCCTTGCCATTCCACATGGTTCCTTCCTCCCACTGCCGGCTGTTCAGAAAATAGCCTGCTATTAGGAATGTTCTTGCTATCAAGGATGTTCGTGTTATATGGTCCTTACCTGTGTTACTAATTTCCCATGATCTCTTAAGGACCAGTATTGTCTGATTTGGGATGCATTACTTAAAACATTAAGTAGCCGTTCTGCATGAAGTAGCTGTTCCCTCCAGGGCTGCACAAGAGGGAAAGTGCCGTGCCCAGTGGTTAGGTTTATAGGATTGATACTTTGCTGTCAGTGCAGAAGTTTGAAAGTTCCTTCTGTGCATTTATTGTGCTTCATATTTTACTAATTGAATCCCTCTATTATTCTTAAAAACACATGAAGAATTTCTCTTATGCTAATTAAAAACATATTACATGGTTTTAGACCAAGCCAGCTGATGCAAGCTTTTTTAATTTGAATATTTTAGAAATTATTTTCAGCTCTCTGCAGGACAGAAAATGGTTTAAAAGCAACTTTTTTTTTTTTTCTTTTTTTTGTTTCTTTTTTTTCGCCCCGTTTAACTACAGATTTTTAAGGGTTTTTTTTAGGAAAAAAACCATCTAGTTTTTTCGTGTTACAAAAGATTAGTCTATTGTAACTAGCCAGAAGTATGTACAGTGAAGATGTTAAACCATGAGATAATCTTTTTGGAGATGCTGGAAATAAATTTGGCTTGTTGTACATCTTCTAGAAAGTAAAGACAGTAGTGAGAGTTGTTTGCTGCCTCTTAACTTGTTTTCACAGTCGTTAATTTAACCTTAATTCTTTATCTTCTGTTGGTACCTTTAAGATGGATTTTAATGTACCATTTTGATACATTTTTTTAAAACCCACCAGATTTTGTAGTACTGGCGGTAGATTGCAAATAGGATGTTAAATAGAAATGCATAATGATTTTTTTGCTTTGTCGCTGGTTTGGTTTTCTGATTACAGTAGTGCCAAATGCCAAAGATGATGGAAGTTTAAAGTTCTTGTCACCCCTTAACCATTGATGAATTTGAATTTATACTCAAACTGTGCCATATATCCTTGTTTCAAGTGAATTTCTGGAGCACAGATTTTTCTAGGCCGTCCATTTGAGTCTCTTCTGGCTTTCTGAGGGTTCAGCTCTGAGTGAAGTGACCGTGACAAAATCCATCCTCTGGGGCTGGGGGTGGGAAGGAGCCTGGACTTCTTGTGCAATGAAAGGGAATTCAGTGAAAGGTTCCGATTTCTCTCCAGAGAGTTCATTACGTTTCCTAGCAAAGGCCAGATACTTGTTCCTAAAAACTGTTAATTGGATTGAATATGCTTGCAAACAATCATGGGGATAGTAACAAAGAACTGGTGGAGCGGATGGACAATGCCTTCTTCTGAGCTTCAGGATAAATGACAGTCCCGTGCTCATTATGAACTGATGGGGTGTTTCTCCATAGTGAAGGTTGCAAGTAGTTTCCCATTGTATTTTGTTTCATGAGGTTATTTGTTTTGTTGTATGAGAAAAGTTGGAGTAAAAGATGTCTTTTATAAGATAACTTTATTTTTAACAAGCTTTTCTTGTGTGTTTTCAGTGCTAATTGAGGTCCATCAGTGGCTATATGATTTAATGGTATTAATAGGAATCTATGAGCACAAACAAAACAGAATGCTATAAATCACAGCATGTGCAGAGAAATGTAATTCTCTTTCTGTGGAGAGGTAAAGAGCAAAATTACTGAGCTGTATTATATTGCATACCCTGCAGGTCATCCAAAGAACTGGGATTTCAGATTTATCCACTTTTGTAGAATAATGTCACATAAACAGAGTAAAGTATAAATATAAGTGACTTCTTTGTTTCCTTCGTGTCACCATAACCAGTGCTGCTGTTGTCGGGGAGTTATAACTGCTTATCATGCTTCTGCATGCTCACACAGAGGTGTGCTGACAGTAATTTAGTTGAGCACATTTGGTGGCAAATGTTGTTGTAAAATAATTGAAGATAAGTTGTTTTTCAACTGTCCACCTGCCTATGATTCTGGTAACCAAGGTAACTTGCCCAAGATACTATATGGAGATGCCATACTTTTATTGGGACTACCTACTTTTTATTTCAATGTCAAGTAGGTGGCAACTCCGCAGAAATTTTTACATGAAGATGGTGAGAACTGCTATGCAATTACTGGTCTTGCTGGGGCATGTGGAATATTGTTCTATAATCTGTTTTTCAACATGCTATATTTTAGTGTATGGACTATAAAATTGATCTTTTTCTCCTTTTGCTAGCAAGACAAAGTTTTAAATTAAAAAAAGAAATACAGCAAACATATTCACAGACATATGCCAGTAATGATTGCAGTTGAATAGGTGGTATTTCCCATCTTTTCTATTTTGACCTTGTTAGCTAGAAAATCTAGGATGTCATCTCAGACTAATTGTACTGCTGGAGTGTATGCATTTTACCTGGCTGAGTGATGTCTTTTGATGTACATAGAGATTTAATTATCAGTATATCTCTTGACAGCATTTCAAGAATGGTAGAGAACAGAATAAGTGTGCTATTTTTTAAGGTATCATTGACATCTTCAAAGTCCACCGGATGTTGACAATGTATAATATTATATAAAATTTCATGGTGGGATATTGAGAGCTACTATCAAGACTCGGAAGAAGAAGAAAAAAAAATTGCGGAAGGAAGGAAGGAAGGAAAGGAAGGAAGGAAGGAAGGAAGGAAGGAAGGAAGGAAGGAAGGAAGGAAGCAAGCAAGCAAGCAAGCAAGCAAGCAAGCAAGCTGTGAATGGCAGGTTATTTCTTTTGGAATGTGTCAAGAAATGTGTATTTTATTGCTGCTCTTTGCATCCTTCTGTTACCTTGTATGCAGAACTACCTACTGTATCTTGTGTGTTACGCCTTCCTGAAGGGAAACCCATGCCTTGTGCATAGATCAGTTGCTGAAGCCGGTAAGCCGCTAACCCGTGTTCATCCACATGCTGTTTCCTGCTCTACACTCAGGATTTATGGAAAAGGAAGGCAGTTAGTTGCTTTAATGGGAAGCATGCAGAGTGTACCCAGTGTGGGGTGGATGCAACCAAGTGTCTAAACAGCAGAGCGGTTCTGGCTGCTGACTGGGATCAACTCCGAAGAGCCTTCAGGAGGTGAGCAGGGCTTCCTTTAAAAACAAAAAACCCAACAAAGAACACTTTATCTTCAGGTAGATTGCAAATAGTTTTCTTCAGTTTGTATTTGTAGTAGGAAGAAATGAAATTTCATATTAATGACATTATAAATTCATATTTGGAAAACTTGGGATGGGGGGGTGGGGAAGAAACAAGTTAAAAAACCACCAACAAAATAAACTAGGACATTTCTAGTTACAGATGCAAAACCAGAATCCAACATTTGAAAACAAAGGAATCACAGTTGCACTTGCTTAAGTGCTCTTAACTTTTGATATGTTGAAATGCCACAGGTACAGTCCTTGAAACAAAATGCAGTAAACCTGCTTGTTTCTTTTGTTCCAATAATGTCATAAACCGTTTAGGATTAACATTTGTAATCTGGTGCTACTTCCTGGATCGAAATGTCACCGCGTAAAGTGTACGTTTGTGTTTACTGTCATTCCTCATTACTTACATGCAAATGGCAGTCCTGAGATGTTGGCACGCAGCTCTGCCTTGCTCGTGCTGCCTTGATGTGGGCAGGAAGGTCCTGTGCTTCAGTTGCAAATATTTCAGTTTTAAACTACAAAAGCATAACCCATTTTTTTTGCTGAAATGCTTTGATATGGTAATGATCAAAATATGGTGTGATTCCAAATGAGGTATACAAACTTTCTTGTTCTTGGCATGAAAATATTACTCTCTGGAAACACCTTCTGTGTCAAATGATGGATATGTTCCTGTGATTTATGTAAGTGATTGTCAGGAGGTTTTGTGGCTCATCCAATTTTAGCAGTCAAGTACTCTTTCCTTGTCACTTATGACATACTTGATGAATTTTCATGATTAGCTAATGTGCTTCATAATTGTCAAAACTTTGCAATGGTATTCCTTAGAAATACTGAGAAGAGGGAAGTCAGCTCTACCTCCCAGTTTTTCTGTGCAGCCACTCATTTTTTTTGGTTCTCTTTTATTTACCCTGTCTAGTAGCCTTTTGCAAACCTCTCAGTTTGGTAGAATCATGGAATGATTTAGGTTGGAAGGGACCTTAAAGATCATCTAGTTCCAACCCCCTTGCCATGGGCAAGGACACCTCCCACTTGCTCAAAGCCCCATCCAACCTGGCCTTGAACACTTCCAGGGATGGGGCATCCGACAACTTCCCTGGGCAACCTGTTCCAGTGCCTCACTACCCTCATAGTGAAAAATTTCTTCTTACCTAATCTAAACCTACCCTCTTCCAGTTCAAAGCCATTACCCCTTGTCCTATCACTACCTGCCCTTGTAAAAAGTCCCTCTCCAGCTTTCCCGTAGGCCCCCTTTTTGCTTTGGTTAACTCTCTCTCAGATTCATGCTTTGTTTGTCTGTTCTCTAGCGAACAACTCTTCTATTGTTGACTCGGGCGCAGTAATACCTTAGTGCAGGAATACTCCAGTTGCATTTAACAGGACAGTTTTGGTAGTAAGACACTGTGCTGCTGAGAACGCGACACTGGTATTTTCCATCCTGTGTTTTATCACTTGGATTTTCAAGGGAAATCCTGATAAAAGTGGGGGTTTCTCCTACACACAACCTTTTCAGATGCCTTTTGCCTCCATTTTAAGTCAACGTGCACCTCGTTGCCTTGCTGTCCCCATCGTTAGTGCGGACACTCCAGAGGCCTGTTGAGTACATCCTTCCTGTCACCAGAGAGACGGCGTTGTTTATGGTGCGTCTTATAAACCTTTAAGTCTGCAATTCAGTAATTTCTGGCTTTGTGACTGGTGAGGCCCAAAATGGCCAACCTCCGCCCCGCACAACATGGTGCCGGGGAAGGACCCCACCATTACAGGCAGCGAGGCCCTGCTGCTCTCTGTCCCCCCTGTCACTTATCTGTCTGCCATGGCTGGTGATAATTACAGTGCAGGAAACTGAGAAGGAAGGGAAAATGCAAAGGAGCCTCACAGTGCTGTTTTGGGTCTCTGGCACTCTGGGGAAAGGCAGAGAGGGCATGGTGGGGTTTTCTTGGCCAGCTCCAGGGCCAGCACTGGCCAAGGGGGCGGGCGGCCATGCCGGTGCCTGATGGCCGCCTGTTGTTTCACATCTCTGGTGAGAGGAGGGCCCCAGCTGATGCTGGCGGTGTGAGGGGTGCTCCTGCCTCTGAGGTGGAGAAACTTCCATGCCTATTCCTAAAGCAAAGCCCCCTCTGAGAGTGCAGGATGGCTCCGTAAAGGCAGAGGGATCCAGTCTATCTGCTGTGTCCCTGGGGCTGGCCAGGTGTGCCGGCCCGGTACCCCTGGCATCCCTCCTGGGCGCTGGGCGACTAGGGGCCATCGTGCCCCTCTGCCTGGCCCTGAGGGCTGCCACGCGTTAACCAGGCTGTCACTCACAGCTCCTGCCGGCAGATATTGAGAAATCCCTGTTTGATATACGACTCGCGTTTGAGGTGAGAATACATAAACTATACCCTGTAAGGCTCTGACGGTGTATTATATTAGTTGTTTTTCCTCCTGCCTTCCATTTCAAACCTTTGTGTGAACTCAAATCCTCCCATTAATTTGCCCAAAGGAAATGTGAGTCCACTGTTCTTGTATCTCATTATTGACTCCTTGTTGCAGCAGGAACATTTTACCTCCTGGAGGCAGTGGCCCCGGGTGCCGGGGGGGAGGACGCCATGCGGCACAGGCAGGGCAGTGTCCGTCAGGAGCTGTGGCAGTGAGACCAAGTGGTGAATGCCGCCGTCACTACATGCTGGACCTGGGGCCTCGTCTGTGCCAGAGGTACCAAGAAGTTACCAATGGTAGCAATTGGTGCAGTGTTGCTTGTCACTAAAGTAGTCTTATGGGGTTTTCATCTCTTTTGTGTTTTGGTTTTTTTTTTTTCCTGGGTAAAGTTTTGGAATTGAAGCCTTTGTCCTTGAAAAGTCGCCACAAAAATAAAATCTCTCTGAGATGAGAAACCGGTGGATGTGCTTTCTGAATTGCTTACATAAATAACTAGAAAACTCATTTTCTTGTCTCTTCAAAGTATCGCAGCTCAGTATATCAGATGCGGTGCAGTGTTCCAGGCTTTCCCCCGGGGCCGTGCAAAGGCCGGTGTGTAATTACGCCAGTCCGTTTGCAGGAAAGTTGTGATGGTGAGACCTATTAAAACCTTTTGTGAATGAGAGGAAATATTTCTTCTACTGGGTTTTCCACTTCTCCCTTTCTTCTCCCTTTCTTCTCCCTTTCTTCTCCCTTTCTTCTCCCTTTCTGCAAAGTTTAACCTGCTTCTCTGCATCATCTTTCGCTGAAAACACTGGATGTTGGCACCTTTGAAAACTAGAACCACAAAAGCCCATGAATCTTGTGGCGAAGTTGCTTGCTTTGGGGAGAAGGGGCACCAGAACATTTCTACTTGGAAAATGAGTGCTCAGAATGAAATTTGAAAATGAATAAGCAGGGATGAATTCATGCCAGAGATGGCTTCTTCTGAAAATCTGACCCAGTTGTAGGTACAACATTATAGGAGACATAATGTAGAAGTGAAGAGGGATGGGGAATATTTTAAAGAATGCAAAGCAAATACCAGTGAACAAATAGTAAGGGTTTTCTAAAAACCCATAAGCTGAACCCTGCTTTTCATATACCTTACTGCATATGCCATTTTAAAAGCTGTCATTTTAGCAAAGGAAGGAGCAAAGACCCCTCCCTGTAGGTGAGTTCAGCATCAAAAGTGGTTTGAGAAGAACTTGAAATCAAAAAACCAAAATAATGTTAAAGACAATTTCTCATTTTTCTATTAAAGGCCTGGCTGCATTAACAAAGTGGTCTGACAGCTCTGTAGTACTCAGTAGATACCCGCTGACATGTATACCCATGCACTGCATCAAAGCCTTCCTGTTTTCCCTCGCCGGTGAGCCCCTCCAAGGCCAGGAGGAGAGGATGGGCTCCCTCATGCAGGCATCCATCACCTTGGCATTTAGGCAGGTCACTCGCTGCCACGAGACTTCAGAGGGAGCTTTCTGGTTGCCTCTGCATTCCTGGATAATTCCTAAAAAGCCCACTACCCCTAGCAATTGATCACAGAGCTGCTATCAAGCAGATTCCTGGATGACACCCGGTGTTGGATTCCCATCTGCATTTCCTCTTTCTGCTCCAGCAGGAAGGTGTCCGGGGCTGTGCCTGTGCGGGCACGCCGAGCTCCGTCTGCAGCTGGTCCCTGGGGGCTGAGGGGAGCGGGTGACCCATGGCTGTCATGTGGCTTGTCACTAATGTGGAGCTGCCAGTAATATTGACGAGCAGTGGTTGTGTCGAGCTGGACTAGCTGAGGTGGGTAATATTTATGGCTGCATTAAACCCCCCAGCCTGAAGCAGCCTGCCCGCTCTGCTCTCCGTGCTGCATTTCCACCTGCTTCAGATGCGTTTCCAGCAGTGCATTTCCGATGCGTTAGTGCGTGTGTGTACACGTGTGTGCATGCACATATTAATCTCCAAAAGGGTAATTTCCAGTGGAGTCTTAGTCTCCAGTTTCCTTTGTAAGGAGCTGTCTGTCTGGAGGGTAAATTTGAGCCTTTTTTCCAGTGGGTCACATGCAGGGCAGCCAGCCAGCGTGGATTTTCCTAGTCCTGCTATGCAGGTGACCTAAATCTTTTTACCTGACTGGGTTTTCCTTCTCAGCAGTGACACATCTGTGATCCTTCCCTGCTCTATCCTAAATTTCTGTCTTGAACAGACATTACCCAATTTGTCTGTGTAGTAGCTTTTGCATTTTTATGCCAGACCTGTTCTGTGGCCTGGACCTTATAGCTCCTCAAGGACTGAGCTGAGATCAGCAGTTCTGTGTTTATTTATTGTCCTCCCTCCAGCAAAGCACTGTGGATGGTGTTTAATCTACAGCTGTTACTCCACTTAGCCGTCCCTGTTCTCTTCCCATTCCTTACCGAGTTTGATCTTGTATTACATGAATTGCAATGTATATTAAAATACCTAAATGCTTTATGCTGACAAGCATTACATTATGGGCTGTGACCATAGGGGAAGTTGGAAGTTTCCCTGAATGTTCGCTGAAAGTAATGGTGAAACTGGCCCTGGAGTGTGGTTTTGCCTGTTACGGCCACCACAGCAGGTGGTAAAACTCTTGTGTGAAATTTCATGAAGATGATAGCATTGTGAAGGGTAGGGCTGTTACAGAATATTCTTTTTCTCAATTACATGATACAAAGTCAGATTAAAGCTAAGTGAAATGTCTGGCCGGTACACTAAAAATGTTGATCAGTGACCAGCTTTTAAGAGCAAGGTTCATTGCTGCAAAATCTGGATAAGCAAAGCCAGTTAGTGCTTATGAAAGAAATAAATTAGATTTTTGTAATGTAGATGAAATTAATTTGATTTTTCTAATGCTTACAAAGTCAGCTTCCTAAATGATATTAGTTGACATTGCACAGGAGAATCACCGTTTTGGCAATAACTAGGGCAGCTCTGACCTGGGCCGTGGCACCGAAGTCTCCAGTTAAGGGATGTGATAAGAGATGGGATGTGAAGAAAGATAAGAGCAGTGTTGTGCTTTTCTGGGTGAGATCGTTACGTTCTTTGTTGGGAGCCAAGCTTGAAGGATTGAGGTGCCTTCTTCTGAGAACACTTGTAAATAATATCAGGATTTTATTGATAATTATAGTTCCTCTCATTTCCTCACCTTCTGGTAGCTCTGAGTTACTTACCTGTGTGCAGGGGTAGAGGGCTGATGTAAAAGCTGTGATACACACAACTCAGTGTCCATGTTTTGAAAAACTGTTGGGTTCAGAAAGTAGTATTTTTCTCTCCTGTTTATTGTTCAGTTGGCTTGAAGGAATCTTTTGGATTTCTTTTCCACTAAAGTGTTTTTTTTTTCCCCAGATATGTTGATAAGGTCAGTTAAAGTGACATTGTCTTATCTTCAGAAAAAGTTTTGAATTTTGAATTTTGTCTCTTACTTGCAAACTCCTCCTGGCTAACAGGATGGTGTCACCTGGGTTCAGCTTTGGGATCCTTGCATGTGAAAGAATCCTTGCTGGGTGCCTTGCTGGGCAGTGTTAATGTGCTTTAGGACTCCTCCAGGTGGAGCAGTCAGGAAAGTGGAGGCAAATCAGCATTCCTCAGTGAAGTCCAAGCACATACATTAAAATGTGAATGGTTTCATCCAGGTGTGAAATGGCCTTCAGAAGTGCTGGCAGGGAAGGAAGTGTTGGGAATTTCGTTTCATGTTTTGGAGTGTTGTCAGCTTGTGACTTTTAGAAGTCTCTTGGACAGTTGAAATCTTAACAGGCAATCCTTAACATCCATAAGCTTAATAAATACCTGTTTACATCACCAAGCTAAATATATGAGCTAAAGAACCAGAGAAAAACCTGAGTAATAGCAAAAGAGATCTTGGATCTCTCTTCTAAAGGTTATTAGTGGTTCAGCTTGGAGCCATTTGATCAGGTGCTGAAATGCTGAATTTCAGGCTGGGAGCTACGGTAATGGGCTGGGTCCCCTGGGTGGTGGAGGTGGTCTGTGCTGCTGAATCGGCTGCAGAGGGCTTGAGCCGTCTGGGGGGTCTCTGACCCATCAGTGGGATCTCCGAGGCGGTACAGCGGAGCCGGATGATTCGGGCAGTCATAGTGCCCATCCTGCTGCAAGTTAATGACCATCTGCTACAAGAAAGGCTCAAGAGGTGGTATCCAGAGTGACGGTTTACATTCAGGAAGTTCTCACCAATTAAGGTCTTTCTTTTTAATGAAAGTTTGCTTTTGCACAGTGAATGATTTATGGCAGGGTTTAAAATGTATTGCTTTGACTATGCCTACACACTTTGAACACTCTAAATAAAATCAGAAACCTTTGAAACACACTCATAAATATTGTCTGAGCGTTCAGAATATATTGCCTTCTGGAGGATGTGTAATGTAGTTTATCACCAAGCAGTTACAGGAAGATATTTAAACTATGTAGACATTGTTGCTTAAACCCCTAGTAATATAATTATACCATGAGTTACCAAATCCTGAAATAACCTCAAGCCCCTGAGATCCGAAGTAGTTAATGCCAGGGGGCATATGTTGTATTTTAAACAAAGCAAGCTATTTTAAACAAGGATTAGTTACTTGTCTTTTGTCAAATGCTTTGCAGTTTTATATTTGAAAAAGATTCACATTTTCTGTTTGCTCAGATAATACAGTGAAATTTTCTTACTGGATTTTGGAACCATAATATTTCCTAATCAAACACAGAAAAGGAGATGCTTCCCCCCCAAGTCATTTGAAGTCCCCAGCCCTTTTGTCACAGACAGATATGTCACCCTAACACAAATCTGGCATGCAGTAGAGCAATCAGCCAGTGCTCTCTGGGGTAGAAAACCCGCACTGGTTACCTAACTGGTGGACCAGTAGATAGTAAATCATCAGAAGCGTCCACACAAACCGAATTTATGTATGTAAAATGGATTACTGGGTTGGAGGATATGTGCCTTGCAAAGCCAGATTCTCAGGATGTAAAGGTAATTTTATTTTCTTTTTTTAAACAGGTGGAGAAAGGTGGGGTTATCGGTCCAGGAGGAGTGGGTGAATACTCTGTCGCTGTAACTGCTAGTGGGTGTCTATTCTGAGCTGTCATAAGTGTTTCCTGTGTGTTTTGTACCATGTGGCACAGGGATCTGTAGCTGGGGAGCCTGTGCAGGTGTTTCTGTTTGTAGCATCAGTATTGCAGCACTACAAGTGAGTGTGACATCCACGGGGGTCCACGTGGGTCCCTGTGGGATTTTGATAATTGAGCATTTAGGTGCTTAAATCCTCTTCTGTGTCCCCGGCAAAGTTTGGGCACGCGGTAGCCGGCTGGCTGGGACGCCTCAGACAACTGGTGGTCGCCGGCCCGCTCTGGCCCCAGGGTGATTGTGCGACCCCCCCCGAATGATTTTTGATCCTGTTTGGCTGTGTCTGTACATGCTGCAGAATTGGGCACTCCGGACTTGGCAGCTTCTCTTTTGGCTATGCAGGGGCATGCGATTGGGCCAGAAAACAGCCTGGAAACAGTAACTGGGTAATTTCCTTAGTTCCCCTTCGACTTGATCCCCCTGTTTCCATGCTGGTCCTCTTTGGAATTTTTTAAGCCACATAACAGCGGTGAGGGTATAAATATGCTAGAGGATTTGATCTAAAGCTTGGGACTGAACTATTTTCAAGCTTGTATTTAATAGGTACTCTTTATACTGGGTAATGACAAAACGGTATCCCACATGGGAGTCCTTACATTGTTTTGTCCTCTAGCCCTAGTTAATTATCGATGTGAAAGAAGGGGCAAGAGTAAAAGAGGACCTATTTCATACAAGTTATCATCTTCTTAAATATTCTCATTGTAGACTTTAATTTTCTTTTACTTTGAGCACTGTGAAGTAACTTTATATCAAGCATTGATCCTATTTTCTTGAAACATTTGCATGGTCCATTGCTTTTGATTTGTTAAATAGCACATCTGAAGTCCTGTGAAGCACACCCATTCAGGAAAGCTGTGCCAGCCAGCCATAATTTTACTTGATATTAAATTGTACATGTTGGCTTTGAAAAAAGCATCTTGTAGGACTGTGTTCTCTGTTTTTCTTTTGAGTCTCTTCCAGAACTATGATTTAAGGGTAATTGTGGTTCTACCTGAAATTTTAGCTCTATGACATTTGTGTTCAAAAGTCTCTTGGTAAGAAGAGGGTCCATGTGCTACCGAACATCTTGAAACTAAAGAGTTAATAGTAGGGCTCTGTTTCCCTCTCAACTTATGTATCTTTGGGTATTCTGATACATTGTTCTTAATCAGTTCTGACAAGAGATTGAAAACTTCCCAGTAGCCCAGGAGTTACCTTCAGTAATTAAAATTTCTGTGTCACTAACTAGACATTTTTTTTTTTTTTTTTTTTTTTTTTTTTTAGAAAATCAATCTGATAAGCAGAGTATAAACAAGTGCCCAGGTGGAAGACAGCTATTTTCTTGTGTTCTTGCATTCTTTTTGGGTATTGAGAGCAAAATTAACAGGCTTCCAATGTCAGGTAATAGAACATGTATGTGCAAGATACTGTTGGAGGAGACAAACCAAATCAAGACTGGGAACTGTTTCATTGCCAATTAATTCTTCCTTTGATTCTTTTCTGTCTCTCACTATGTAGACTGAGACATCACTGAATTAAGATCTTGGAGATAAATATTTCTTTGGCAAGTTTAGAGAAATTAATTTTAAACTTAGAACTGAAACATTCTTCTTATACAAATTTCTCTTTATTCTTATTCCATGCTGTGGTCTGTGCCTGTCTTTTGAACGACATGATTTTTGTTTTGGAGGTATTTTTATTTTTGCAGTTAGTGCAGCTACTGCAGCTGTGTAATACCAGTTTTGCATACAAACAGAATCTGGCCTTAGTTAGCAAGTGCTTCACACTCGGTGGTGATGATTTCCTTTCTACCAGCCCAAACTCTTTAAGTGCACAATTGCCACATTTTCTGTGCAATCGGAAACCTTTTCTAGACTAAAGTGCTTGTGGGTAGAGGTTATGTTTTATCCTGGACTTGTCTGGAGTTGTGGAGCTGTTGTTAAACACTTGCATTTCCTTTAGGCGTAGAGGACTAAACCACGACAGAACCACAGTCCTATAGGAATTAACAGATCTTTTCCCAAAGTGCTTCTTGTCTTAGTCTCAAAATTTAAAGCCTTTTATTTAGTGAGGGGAATCTTTCTTTCCTCCTCCACCCCGCTCTGGGCACTGTCCTTATTTTTTTGGTTAACCCTAGTAAACTGTGATCACAATATACTCTCCTGTCCTTAATAATGCAGTTTTTCTTTCTTTCTGTGAAATATTTCTGCCTCTTGTAATGAAGCACACAGTGGCTTGATTTCTTTTTTTTTTTCAAGATGAGATGGCAATTCTGATTTCAAGGTTCAGAGAATCTGCCCATACTAGGTAGCAGGCATGGCGGTCCACACCCCCTCATTTTCCAGGGCTTAACATTTTGTGTATGAATAATAAAGTATTTCACCAAATTCTGCTTTTGGGATTGCTGACTACCTGTACTGCTTTGCCTGTTGTGTTGCAATATGCAGTATATAGATATAATCCTTGGTTTGAGAGGTAGTAATTATTGAGCAGATGTGGTATACGATGATAGTGAGGCTTTTAAGCGGCTTACTGATAAAGCAGTTTAAAGAATGTTTACTGTCTGTACTAACATTACTTCTGGTTGCCTGTCTTAATTCATTTCAGATTAATCTGTCTTATCGTCGGAAGGAAAATGAATCGAGTCAGTAACTTCAAGAGTTATGTAAAATCTGTACAGTGCTAAATAATTGTGCGGTTTTATGTATGCTGCCGAAATTGGAATGTCAATTTGACACAAATTTGCCAAAACAGAATGCTAGATGATCTGATCTCTTCCTCAAATAAAAGCCTTGGAACCTTTCTTTATGTACTGCTCAGGAGTTTACCAATCTCCTTGTCTTCCTTCACAGGATTTCTCTGGCATATTTGTTTTTCCGTATGGCAGTTAACTAAATCTGCCCTCATTTGTGTGTGGGAGCATGGGGGAGTCCGTGCATGTATGTGTTTCAGAGAATGGTGGTCGGAAGTGTATGTGAATGTGCACACAAACAGCATACCCCACTCCCAAACACTCATGTTGAACAAATATCAGACTGAATCAGATAAGGATATGACAAACCAGAAATGTATAATTGTATCAAAAGCAAACAGACTAAAAGTGACTAAATATTTTGGCACTGAGCCCTGCTGAGGAAACTAGATTAAGTCTTTCTGTTACATTACGTGGGAAGGTCTGGATTCTCCCCTGCTCCAAAACTTTTAAGCCCAAAATATGGTTCTCTTTGGCTGTTTAGAGCTGTTGAAAAATTGGTTAAAAGCAAGCCAGAACAGGATGAAATATGTCAGTGCCAGCACCAGCTATTAGAATTTGTTGTCTAGAACCCCTGGCTGAATCCTTTTGTGTGTTCAACTTTGTGTAGTTTGTGACTGTTAGTTAATTTTTCCTATTTATTTTAGAAAAGAGCCAGTGGGAAAAATCTGGGCTCCCCACCCTAAACAAAATAAATCGTGTTTTCATCATGTTTTGACCTTATCTCTGTTGTTCTGTATTCATCGCAGGCATTCAAATCTGTCCTGACTGTTGGTTCTGCTCTTTCACTGCATCCAACTGGAGCTTTGCAAACGCGTCTGAGGGCTTATTTCAATGTATATAATCAGCTGCTCTGTATCAAAGTTCATCCAATTTCCTTAGTTGCTTAGTTCCTCTTAAACTTTTGGCTTTGTAGGTTACTTAGGCAAGAATCTCCTTTTTTCATTTGATTAGTGTAAGGTGCTAGGAACAATAAATATAGACAATCTGAAATTGGAGGTAATCTTCTGGGTCCGCTACAGATGTAGGATTTTGTGTCCATCACCTCACTGCTAAGCGTGGCTGATTGCTGAATGCAAGACAAGTTACTTGGTAAATTCATTTAAGTTTTGGTATGCACAGTATTGTGTGGCACATAATTATGACCTCTTTTTTTAATATCAGTTTCTTTGATTCTTTTTTGGGAGAGCATGCAGTTGGAGTCTATATAGCTATTAGTCTTCTTCACTGCCATTTAGATTAAACTAAAAAGCAAGCTTTGGTGCAGTACATAAAACCCAATGTGTTAGGTAGTATCATCAACAAAGGATAAATGACCACTTTGTCGTTCATCTATTATCAGTGACAGTTCACAAGGAAAATTCCTTTACCTCAAAGGCCAAGTGTGTGACTTTATTCTGTGTGCCTTGGGACAACATTTTTCTCTGGTAACTGGATACAGACACTATTTTGCTCTTAAGAGCTGAATAATGTTGGTAAATGATGCTTATCATTGTTTTACCCCATTGTCTGGTGTGTAGCTTACTGCCTTGACCCTAGTTTCTAAAATGAGATGAATGGCACGAAACATGTTGTTATCTCAGTCTCTAGACGTGAGTCCTGCACCCTCTGAGATGAAGCCCTGAGCTGCTTTGTGTGTGGCAGCGCAGAGCGAACGGGTGTAGAAGACCCAACCATCAGGTTATGGGGTACTCTGCGAGTAAGGGGGGATGAGGCAGGGAAAAGGAGGAGCTCTCTGATTTTAATATCGATCTTGAGATAGAGGAGGTCAGAGAGCATGAAGAGGAAACCTGCCCCTTTGGGAATCTTGGCTCAGTGCAAATGGCTTTTTCAGTGTGAACCTGCCTCAGGACCCGACTCTGCCCCCTCCTTGGTTTCTGATGAAACTTGTCGCTTGCACAGCTCCTTCTTCTGTGACCTTGACCTTGGCAAGGATCTTTGCAGAATGAAAAGAGAGAACCATCATGCTGATTCTTGCCAAAGCTGGATGTTTGCTTGCTTGCAAAAGAAAAAGTGTTGAATAACATGTGCCACCTGGAAAAGAACAGATAGTTTTTTCTCTCTCTCTAAGTATGTGCTTGTGAACACAAATAACATGTATTATGATAATAATACATCACCCAGAAAGCAACACTTCAGTGCTTCTCTGTATCTGCTAGGACGTGAATTAAAGTGAAGCAACGAAGATGAGGGGAGCATCCCGTGGGAGGAAAATACAGTGCTTTCTGCCTTTTTGCAGGAGAACTGAGATTTACATTTGAAAACATTCGGTTCATCAGCTTTTGTGTCTTCATTTTGCTATTGAAAAAGTAGGTGAAATGGGATAGGTTGGCTGTGAAAAAGCAGAACTACAGAAATGGAGCATAGCCAGCGTTTGTTTCTGGTTTGTTAAAACAGGCCATGCAGATGTCTGCACAAGAATGCCAAAAGACTAACTTTCGGCAAAGTTTAAAATTTCCAAACTTTCTGACAAACCTAGCACTGATTTGATATCACCTTAAGAGGGAAAATTCACTTTAATGAAGCACTGGTGCCATTTCCTGTAGCACTTTCTAACTTTTGTAAAAGCCTTTTCAATCTGAAGGCTTGACCTATCCTGAACCTGCAGAGCTTGCAAGACCTAATGAGAATGGATGCACATGGGATGTTTAAACGCGGGAGTGATCAGACAGACACGGGCAGGGAGTACGGGGGTGAGATTTGAGCTTCTGAAATATACAATTTTTTTTGTGTTTCTCAGGGATTAGGTCATGAAACCACCATTAGTGCTAATGGGAATTTGTGTGGCTTAATCTTCATAAACAGCATTAACATGCACCCCGCAACACTTAATGTGTTAACGTATATGAAAACTGGCTTTCAGCTAGCACATTTGAACAAGGCAAGATGGGGTTTTGGAGGTCATTATTACCACACATTAAAGTAAAATTTATGTTGCACAACTCAAAACTCTCAAACAGATGGAGCTGGAATTGCTCCCAGCATCTGGTCAGAACGCCAGAGCTTCCTCGGGAAGGGGGAGAAGCGGGGTAAGAATTCAAACCAGCCCTCCACTCCTTTTAAGTAAGCCCTAATCATGCGAAATGAGGAAGCTGTGGTACAAAAAAGCGTTCTTTGCTACCTGGCACATCCGATTTTGTCTTTCCTGGGGGATTTAAAAAGACCGGGACAGTCTCCAGGCTGCTTGCTGCTGGGGTGAGGGTTTGCAGGAAAGCCGACATGCAGTCTGCTCTTGCGGGGAGGGGGAGACGAACCCTCCAGCCTTGCAGTTGCTGTCTGCTGGCATCTCCCGCCTGCCAGGGGAGCAGTGCTGAAATGTAAGGAAGTGCAAGGCCTGAGGTCTTTACTGAATAGCAGAAAAGCAGCGTCTTGGGCCAAGTTAAAGGTGGAGAGGCGCGAAAGGAGTGTAGTTTGAGCTGTAAATCGAAATGGTGTCATTCCTTGCCTGACCCCAAAGGAAGAGGGCTTGGAGGCAAGGCACTGGCACAAGTGTTCTCCAAGCATTTTTCCCTGACTTGAAAGATGTGCTGAGTACTCTAAGTGATGTGTAAACCACTGCTAACCCAGGAAGTTGTGAGTTTCTGCCATGGGTTGATACCAAAGGAGTCAGACTGACTTTTCTTCCAACAAAGGACGGCGAGTCACCTTTCTACGCAAACTCTTGCTTCTGTACCATCTCCCTCTTGATACCTATGTATAGCTTTCATGTGAACCTTCCGTGTGAAAATAAAAACACTGGGAGAATTATGCCTGTGGCATTTTTTAACTTAGAGGTGAGATTACCTAAGCCTTTGCTACACGTGATTTAAAATCTTGCTGTTTATATCTTGATGTACATTTTAACGCCATTGGATTCCCCTGCTTGTAGACAGGATCCTCATGAGGAAGGGCCACAAACATTACCTACTAAACCAGGAATTTTCGTAGTCTGTAAACCACACCGTAAATTTTAACCTGACCATTTAAACAGAAAAAAGGCCTGCTACCCATAATTAGCACTGTATTTGAAGCCTGTTCTGCTTGCATATTGTTTAAAGAATTTAAGAGAAATGAATTTCATCTGTGAGGCTTTCTTTGTAAGTAAAGGGTAAACCAAAAGGAATTTCCTGGGATTGTTGCATGTATTAGATCTGAAGAGCATTTGAGGTGGTGGTATGTTTAAAATACTGTGAAAAGTGAACCTTAGGCACAAAAATTGAGGTCATTAGGATTTCTTTGTACTGCGAAATGATTGCATATGGTCCAAAGCAAGGAATTTATCTGGATATCTGCCACTGCCTCCTACCTCACTCTTCATAGAAAGCATTTTCTTCCAAACATAGCAGAATGGGAATTTAGAGCTTAAAGGAGCTCGTGGTTTAGATGCCTTTACGATCACCATGCAGACAGGAGAAAAAATGTTTAAAATTCTTAGGTTTTGACCAAGATCCTGTTACGTAATTCAGGGGCTCCTGTGTACAGAAAATGTGAAACAGAGTTTAAAAAAAAACCCATCAGCTGCCAAAGACTGTGTTGTAGTTTAGTCAGGAATGGTACTCTATTCAGGAGTGTGAAGGCTAGGGAAGAAACTTTTGGATTAACACAGATTTAATTTGTGAATTTTTTTTTTTTTTGGTAAAGGAAGTCTCTCAGACAAGTAGAAGAGGAGCCTGAACTAAGGCTGTACTGCTCTTTATATCAAGATGCAGGACTTACTGTAACGACAGCAATGATGGCTCTTTTTGTTGAAGTGGCCTGTTGCTCTTCCCACTGGTACAATTTTAAGGGTATGGGAGGAACTGTGTGTACTAGTAGCCTTGGGCTCTTGTTAATTCTGATCTTTAGTGTACTATAAAATATACTTCTACAGGTTATAATTAGTGGAAGCCCCCCCCCCAATAATTAAATGGCATCTGCTTTTCATCAGAATCATGGCTCAGTTAACCCCAGAGCTGTCATTTTCCACAGGCTCTCCATAGACTCCTAGGATGCTTGGACGTGACTGTTTAAATTGCTTGCTGCAGCCCGTCATTGCCCAAGAAGATTAACGGAAATAAAGAGTCCTGAGTTGTCCGGTTTGGCAGTCAAGATGTGGAAAGTGCCATCTGCATAGCAGCTGCTGTTTCTCTGGCCTCGATTAATTTATCTCATATTGTGTAATAGCCAACATTTTTTTTCCTTTGTGCAGTATTTGACCTTCTGGGGCCATCATTTTCCACTGGCATGTGTGGGTGTTTTTTTTCCCTTATCTCTTCTTTAACAAGCCTTATTTCAGGCCGTACTTTTAGGTCCTTTTGCAACATTCTGACACCTTGATCTAGTTTTGCACAGTCTGGATGAGTGTGGGCTCGTGGGGAGAGAGGGCTCATGCAGCACCCTCCTGCACGTGCATGTGCAGGTCCGCAGTGTCCTGCTCCTCTTTTCTCACCTCCATCCCCAGGAGCTTGTTAGACCTCAACCCTCTGATGGATTAAGAGAGAAGGTCTGCCTGAGGCTTCTTTTGAGACACATACTAGGGAGGGAAGTAGAAAGCAGCTGTTGATGAATCTATCTTGGAAGTGAAAATGGTCAGTCTTGTTGCTTTCAGGCAATTTTGCAAGTTAGTTCATCAAAACTCTTGCAAATTTCATGTGGTCCCAGTGGTTTTGCTCTTATCGGCTTTGTTCCCTAATCAAACAAAAAAACCCAAACCAACTCATTTGGACAGAATTACAATGCAACATCTGTCTGAAAAGCAAACAGAGTTTGTGAACATTAGGGTTATGAAATGGTTGCTCCGAAACAAAAACCAAACACAGAATGAAACAAAACCCCCAGCTTCTAGTTTTGCTTCATAAGTGTAGTGTATTTTGGGGAAGAGAAGGGGCTAAATCCAGAGGGAAAGGAATGCAGCTTGAAAGTAACCCACTTCTTCGGTTGAAGAGTTTTTCTCATTACTGTTGCCTAGCTGGAAATAGCTTTGAGGATTACATTCACATGATCTACACCAGATTCATTCAAACTACTTTTTCTAACCAGGTATTTCTTTTCCATGGAAATGAAGTTTATCTTGCTGCTTTCTTGCAGCATGTAGCCATTTTACACAGGGAATATTTGACTGGAATTTAATGAGGAATGCTCTTAGCTTTCTTCCCTCCAGATAGGAATGTGGGTCTGTCCCATTCCCCTCCCTCCATCTTTGTTTTTTTCTTTTGGTGGGGGAGAATTACTTAAATGACTTAAACTTTTATTGTACTGTGGAACAGATTCTCCTTCACAGCTCACTCCCAAGACTGCTCGGAAGGCAGAGCGCCATGCGCAGAGCAGTAGAAGCAGAAGGCAGATAAAAGCTTAATTTTTTGGATTGTCCTGTATTTGCTGAAGAATTGTCACAATTTTTGTGACAGTCGAAAACCTGTTCCAGCTCCAGAGCCCTCTGTCAGTCCTGATCTGTTGCATGAAAAAAATGAGTATGTAGATAGGCAGATTTTAATTCTGCTTCCTAGGGTTTTTTGCATTCATAGGTTTTAGGTATTTGTAGCTGGCTTTGAGATGTAAAAAAAAAAATATTTTTACTTTAGATCAGAAGGTATACATCCTGTCATTTTAAATACACTAGGGAAATTACAGTAAAGTAACATTTCCACACAGAAAAAAAAATCCATCAGATTATTGATGGATTCTTTGAATGTGCTGAATACTTGTAGATGCTGTTGCTGTCTTCAGTAGCACTCAAATGCTCTGCAGGTTTGGCAGTTAATTCCATTTGTACTTTACCTTTAGCGCTGGTTTTAGAGTTTTTTGGCTTATTTGTGTAATTTTAGCAAATAGCCCTGTTCTCCTGCGAGGCATATGTAGAGGCCAAAGAAAGGTGGCCCCGTGTTTTGGAGAGCTCGGGCAGCTGAAGCTAATTTGGGTAGCTGCTTTGGGGTGCTCCTGCCCTGCGAGCAGCAAAAGGGTGTGCAACTCCGTCCGGGGAGCCAGGAAGAGGTGCGGAGCTTCACAGGGCCAAAGAGTCCTGCTGGGAAGGGGGTGGGAAATACGCAGTAAAGACTTGCTCTGATTCAATGCGAAATGCCCATGCGATGCATCTCATTAGAGCAGGCTGACAGGGAACCTCCTTTTGTTAAGCCCTGAGATAAAGCATGGCACCGGTTTGCTTGCTTTGTCTCACCCTGGAGATTTTTGGAGGGGGCTGTGCCCTTCCAACCACCCAGTGCAAGAGCCTTATGGCTCCCTCGCCAGAGGGAGGGGGGAGAGGAGGTCGAGGTGCTTTCAGCATTAGACAGGCTGTTCCTTTTGCGATGAAAAAACATGATTTGGAAAAGTTATTTTGTGCTGTGTGCTGCTGGACAAGTGCAGGACAAGAGTTGGGACCAAGCCCCACTTATCAATTCCCTCAGTCCCACCTGATGGCGATCCCTGTTTAGCTGCCTGGCTCCCTGAGGGACAAGCGGCTGGGCCATGGGGATCCTCTCTGCCCTTTGGCAGCCCTAGGAAGGGAGGACCTTGGTGTCGCTACAATCACTGCTTGCCTCTACCTCCAGCTGCTGCCTGGCACCAGGTAAAAATGGCTGAAAAAATCAGACAAAAGCTCCTAGGATGCCAGCAGCAGTGTAGCAGGAGAAAAAACGCTACATCCAGGGTGTCTGCCTCATCCCCCAGCCTGTAGCAAAGCAATGGGGGGTGGTAGGGTTAAACCCCCAGTGCAAACCAAAGGTCCTCCCACCTGCAGCCTTCAGTTTAATGTCAGTATTTTAAATCCACCTTCTGCTCAGTGGTTTTGAGCCTAGACCTTTTGATATGAAGGCAAGGGAATAAAAATATCTTTGTGTGCAGGTTGTGTTTGCAAAATCAAACACTTCCTCTCCCACTCTCTCTTAAACCAAACAGATCCCTCCCACGGGAAAACTGGCAAATCTCAGAGCTGATCCCGACCCTGTTAAAAGTGTCAGACCAAAATAAAGACTCCCAAAGCAAGTGATAGTGTGAAGAAGGGAGGAAGCAAGAAAACCTCTGACTTCCATATGAAGCTCTGCTTGGAGGGAAATAGCTTTCAGCTTTGACTGGAGATCCAGTTTCTTGCCCCTGCTCTGAACCATGAATGTCTGTGCCCTTGATCAAGTGACTTAATTTTTTGTCTGTATTTTTTCTCATTTGCAAAAATATATTTCTTAATATGAACTCAAATGCTTTGATGTTTAACACTGGTTTTAGCGCCATGGAAAACTACAAGTAACAGTTAAGTGGGGGATGTTTATGTTGTTGTTGTTCTATCTGCTATTCTAGGAGAAACAGGTCGAAGAGAAGGGAAGTACTGCTTCATATAAACTAAGTCCAACCAGCCAATTGGTGCCAAAGTCTGAGTATTACTAAACTGGTGTAATCAGTGAATCATCCTGAAACTTGTTATTTTCAGGTGTGGAGTTCATTACCTCCTCTTCCCCTCTGATCAACAAGGAAAATGGAGACACTTTCTCAAAGCAAACTTAAAATATAATGTAAATGCTACTCTGTTACTTTTTCTCAAGGTTTTGTATTTGGAGGTTGGGGGGAGATCAAATCAAAGCGGGAGAGGGAGAAATGAATGATGCCAACAGGAATGAGTCAGAAATTAAGCATGATTGCTGGGAATTTGGGCTTTCCACATTAGGAACTGATGCCTCTGTTCTGCTGGGAGAACAAGTCAGTTTTGGAGCCATCTCAGATGCTGGTTAGTCATGTTTTCCAGCAGCAGAGGAAAATTTTCCCAGTCTGCTCCCCGTGACTCTACGTGCAACTGTGTGGAGCAGTTTTCCATCCTGGAAAACTTGAAATCGGCGTGGAGAGTGTGTGTGTGTATGGAGGGAGAAAGCGGATAAGGTAGCCGGGAGAATCGGCTGCTCCATCATTTTGTAGGCAGCATTGGCACCTAGGAGGATGATGCTCCCTTCTGACCAAAGGGCTAGAATGAAACCGTGTGTTTACAAAATGCAAAACAAAATTGGGGATTTGATGTAATGTGGGTCAGAAGGCTTAAATATGTTTCAGATGGGAACAAATTATTGAACTTCATCATTTGTATTGGGCAGCTGTCAAAAAAAAAACCCCAACCTTCTGTGAACTTTCAAAAAATAAACCAGCTTTCCGAGTGTTTCAGTGTATGAGGGAAAACCTGATTTGCAAGATGAAGAGAACTTCTCTGCAGTGCTACTGGAACAACCCTGTGCTTCGTGTAGGTGCTTCTATTTATTTTTTCCTTTATCTATCTTCTGTCATGTAGTATATTTCAAGACAGCCTCTTTCTGTCCCTGAGCCCTGCACAAAAACATTTAATTGAAAATGCATGTAGAAACATCTGATGTTCAGTGGTGTTCAGATTTTGGATTCAGCTCGTCTGCTGAGCTCTGCGTTACGCCAGTGGAAAAATGCTGGCTGTGTTTCATCACATCTGACTGTTGACTAAGTTAGATGCATTTTAGCTGTTGCCAGATGTACAAGATACAGTAAAATGAGCATTTCCTGTAGCAAATTAAGACTTGTTGGCTCTGTGACGATATTGGCTAAAACTGCTTGTTTGCACTGGGGATTTGGCCAGATTGTGCTGGTCAATACAGACAATAAACTGAGTTAGCAGAGGAGATCTCCTGATCCAGCCTGAATTCATCTTATTCTTCTAATTAGTTAAGTTTGGGAATTACAGGCTTCTATTGTCACTGCTGTCTGTGATATCAGTTCTAGATACACCCACCGATAAGCAAAGCCAAATGCCTTGCAGCATTTCTTAGCCAGACTGAACCGGTGAAGATAAGCCTGTCTGGAAGTGGGGGATGCTGGATGAAATGACCGAACAAGCCTGTTTCCTGGGCCAAATCCCAAGCTGTCACAAACTGAGACACTGTGGAGTCAGGAACACATCCTTTGACTTTGGCAAAGGGTCTGGCTCATCACCTGAAGGCTTGCTGGTTTGCAGGTAAACTGCCCATGGGGACTGGCAGACAGGAGATCTGTGACCGACTGCCTCCCACCTCTAAGCTGCTCAAGGCTGGGGTGCCTACTGGGATGGATTTTAGGGTTATATATAATTCTACACCGTGCTCATTGATTCCTAGGAGCGGGAACTATCTGAACAGTGGGATGTTGTCCTGCAGCTGCTGCTGTTGGGCATTAGCAGATCTGGGGTCTTGCAGGGAGCTGGTATTTGCCCTTCTGTATCCCTGCAAGTGCTTACGAAAGAGATGCTGCCTGTCCTAAGCAGCAGATGAGTGGCTGTAGTAGATACAAGAAGTAAACAGGGAAAATTGCCCTGTTAACATGAGGTCGCTGATGGGGAGAATAAGCAAGGATCACAGGGAGAGCAGAGGAACTGGGTTATGGCAGTTCTGCCTCCTGTCCTGTAGCTGACTTGGAATTTACTGCGTAAAAAGCTTGTAATGCTGTTAGGGCAGGCAAACGGGGAGGAAAAAAAAAAAAGCTTCTTGTATACGAGCCCTGGTTATAGTTGAGTATCTGTATCAGAGAGGCCTTAGAAACCTGAGAGGAGCAATGACACTGTAAATACCTGACATTTGCTGAGCTTTAAAGGGAAGGTTATCTGCCTCTGGAAAAAAAAACAACCAACCAACCTACTCACGGAGCTACCCAGCTATGAGAGCTGGAGCAAAGGAAATTTTTTTTGAGCTGATGCAACGTTTAGGACATTTAAAAATGTCAGCCTGGAAATAGTTTAAAAAAATCCCACCCATTCTGTTGGGTGCAGTAAGTTGACCTCAGTGGTGTCTGAGAGTGAAGAAAGCCAGAAAGTGCCGTACTCCTTGCCTGGCCTGAGGGAGAGGATGGGTCCCAGCCAGACCAGGCTAATCTCTCCTGAGTTTGAATATCCAAGAGAGAAACATCCATGTTAATATTCAAGAATCTACTACAGTCCGTGCTGGAACACAGTGGTCTTTGAGGGAACAGTTTAATCCATGACACCTGTTCTGAGGTAGAAGAGCCCGAGAGCTGGGCTGGACCTGTGAGACCTTGGGCACTGGGAGACCCGTTCAGGGATGAAAGATTTTGCCACTAAGACAGCAAGTGCATATACATGTGTATATAAGAGAAAAGCAAAGATCCAACAAGCTGTGGTGTTCATCCAGCCAATGCAGCAGTTGCTGAAAGATGAAGCTGCTGTAGATGTGAAGTTTTGAGCTTCACAGCATGACAGGAGAGACGCTGAATCCTCCTTTCCCGCTCTGCCAGCACTGGTGCTGTCATGTAACGGGGGAATTCCAGAAAGTTGAAATTCAGAGACTGGAGTTCTACAGCTGTCTCTCCTCATGTCATCTTTGGTCTTGTTGCTGTTGAAGGTAGAGTACCCTGCACTAGAGCCACCTTAGCTGCTACGTGGAAGGAAGTTATCTGCCTTGCACTGATTATCTTGTCATAAGACAAAGGGGCTACAAAGTAGGTGCATGTGAATTGTCAACAGCGACTCTGCAGGGAGCTGAGAGCTTGGAAAGCCTGGGGAGAAAATGCTGCGCTAATAATGTATGAGGCGTACAAGCTATGCTTTGTTTAAAACCGATGCATAGGTCCCTGAAGAGTGGAATAAATGGGGCAAAGGGAAGGTTTGGGCCAAGTTGTAGTATTGCTTTATCTGTCTCCTTCAAAAATGCTAACTGCTCTAAAGAAGGTAGTCCCTTTGGGAATACCTTAAAAAAAAATTAAAAATTCTACGGTTATCTACTATTACCAGATCCCTGGGCTATTCAAAGCTTAAGATTTACAATAGTAAACCAACCCTGTTATTTTAAAAAAAAAAAAAAAAAGAAAAAAAGTTGTGTTGTATAGGGCTGGTGGAGGGAGGGTATCTCTCTATCACAGTTGGTGACCTGTATTGACACAGTGTAGAAGACACTCTAAATTCAGGCAACTGGGGACTTCATCAATATCTCACCCAAAAGCCCCAAATCCTTAGGGCCAGTCTAGATCCCGTTTACCCTTGTAAATAATCCCATGCAAATCAATTTACTTTCATGAGTAGACTAAACAGGATTTGTCTGTAATTAGCATGAAGTGGAACAGATTGCAGGCATGCTTATCTTGTAATATGGAGGTGCAGCCAGCAGAGGTTGGACACTGTGCCACTTCATCTGCAGAGCAGGGCAGCAGGACTGGTGGCTACCAGGAAGCTTTGGCTGAATGGAGGACCTTGGCCCCTTGTCGTCATTCTCTAGTAAATACTGTGAAAACAAGCAAACCTCAAAGTAAGTTTGCCAGATCAGAACAGTGCAAGATAAAACCTCATGTGGGATAAAGTCCTTCCGTTTTATTTTTCCTTGTCACAGCGCTGAATTCAGAGATGAATGCTGTCGCAGTTGTTCTTAGTTATGTTGCATTTTTTCAGATTAAAACCAGTGGTACTTCTGACTAAAATTGTAAAGCACATTTCATCTTTACTTTATTAGTTCTAATACATTAATATTTGATCTCCCAGTTGGCTTTAAGTAGCTTCTTTCTAATACTTGAATCCCTCAAGTGGTAACAGTTCCTTACTGGATTACTCTTCATTTGTGTTTCTTATGCTGTCAAGATGAGGAAAACTTTATTTCATCATGTGTGACAACAGGCCCTCTGCCAAAGTTTTCTTTAGATGGGCCTATTCTTCCACCTGTTGGGTAAGTGTTAATCAATGATGGCCACACACACATATCATCACACCGAGTGGGTTATTTTTAACCTGCTGGTGTATGTGAGCTCCAGATGATGCCCCCAGATGCGTTTGGATGGGTCTCTGGGCCTGCAGTGAAACTCATTTATGTTCACAGGAACTGAGAAGACACAGGGGCACCTTGCAGCCATAGCTCATGTGTGAATGCAGTCTTCGTCCTTAAGTTGGCTTCCTAATGTTGTGTGTTGCTTCTGAAGTACATTTGGTTACACTCCCTCAAAATGAACGTTTTGTTTTCCTTTGTAGGTTACATTGGTTCTTCTGGTTTGTTAAGCATCTCTTAGTTTCATGCTTACTTTAGCAGGGATGATCGCTCCCATGTTCAGGGAGGAACTTCCGTCTTATCTGGTACAGGCTGGAGGTGTGTTGTGGCTCTTTACACTGAAGGTGTATAAATGCTTTATTAATCTTTATTTTTTTATATTTATAATGCTTTAATCAAGCCTCTTATATGATGGATTCCAGCACCTGCTCTGATAAGGCCAATGTTTGCAGAAAGGTAAATCCTGTGTCTCTGAAGATACCGTGTTCTTGTCCACACAACTCGAAGCTGCCTAAGCCAAGTTAGGATAGAAAAATAGGAGTGAGATCAGTAGAACAGCATTAGATTTACTCATGCAAAACTAACAGGAAAAGCTGGCCTTTACAAAGGTTAGTTTCTGCTAGCACATGTGCACAGGGAGTAGATGGATAATGATAGCAGTTTGATGGCACTTTTTGTTTCCAATGTTTGGTGAAAACTATAGTTCTAGTATTTAACTTGGGACATAGAAAGCCTTGGACTTTCTCTTACCCTAAATGAAATTAGTAGCAACATAAAATTGAATTTAGCAAGAGTTACATTTGTTTAGGGATGAGTAAACCTGTTTTTTCCATTTCTGATTTGGGAGCTGCTAGCTCTAAAGCTGGGGGCTTAAACAAACAAACAAAAATGGAGTGGCAATATTATGAGATTTATTCACACAGTATATGCAGTGAGCTGTTAACTGAGTTGGTTGAAGAAAATAAAATTGGATATGTTTGATATATTGGTAAAAATAAATAAAACCCAGTCTGTTTGATAAGTTGAGCATTGGTATTTACATTTACTGTGTGTGTGTAAATAGAGGCCTGACAGTCTATACCTTGCGCTGGGTTCCCTGCGGAGCAGAAGTCCACCTCGTGCTAACCGTTGAAATAAGCTCTTGATAACCTCTGATGCAAAAAGAAAAAAATCTAATGGATTTGATGTGATAGCAAGCGTTTTGGGGAAGATTTGTCAGTGAGGCAGGAAATGACCCAGCACTTAATATCTGGGTTTGACCTTGGGATTGGTTGTTGGTTTTTCAGTTCTAGTAATAATAAGCACTTAATATTCACAGCTAAACCTGCAAACAACTGAAAGGAAATTACAGGCAAGTTTCAAATTCATGTGCAGAAATGAGCAAAACAGAAATTTTTCATGCTTCGTACTGGATAACATAAATATTTTATTTAGCTTTAAGGAATAACCTTTGAAGTGAAAAGTGACAGCGAGCTGAAAAATGGTCTGGAGCGTGGAACTGAAAGACTTCTACTTACAGCAGATTTTTAGGGATTTTTTTTACTTTTTTCCAAGTTGGGTTACTTAAGGTTTTCCAAACGCAAACCCTCCTGCCAAATGCCTGTGTGTCGGTATGGATACCACGTTGTGCGTAGTGCCTGCCGACACCGCGGCCATCGGCTCCTTTTAGCAGTTAGGAAGTGCTGGGGCAACAGGGCGGGCGCTGTGTCGCCTGCCCCTGTCACTCCCCAAACCTCAAAGCAGAAGCTTTTCAGGCTTGGGGCGGCCACCGCCTCCTGCTTTGGTTATTCTCTGAGCCACTCAGCCCGACAAAGACAATTTGAAGAAAAGTCTGGTGCTACAATGGAGCCGTCTGAAATGAACGCAGGACCGTGGCCTCCGGGCGAGGGAAGGCCCGATGCTTCCCCTCCGGCCCTGGAAATGGGGGGGCCTGAACTGAGGGGTGTCTCGCGTGTCCATTGCCTGGCTCTCGTTTTTTACAGCTTCTTTGTGATAATCAATGACACAGATCTGTCACAGAGAGCTGTCAGAAAGGGAGATCCCGGCCTCGCCGAGGGTGAGCAGCTGGCTGCCGGGGCGCAGCCTGCGGACCCCCCCCCAGCACGAGCGAGGAGCTGGCATGGCGGAACAGCGGCTGCGAAGCTGGTCAACGTGTGCGCGTCTAAAGAAAGGGGAGAGAAAGGAAGCCAACGCTTCTTTCCCAGCCAGATGGGAAGAGCAGCCAGTGGGTAAGACTGGACAATCCAGAGGATTGCTTTCAAAACATGCATGGCTTCTGCCGGCGGTCACCGGCTCATATGTGGAGCGGTTTTCTGGCAGGTGGCCCCTTGCCATGAGAGGCAACTGGGGTGCTGCCTGCACCCACGGGGATAGCCTTCCCACATCCCTGCCCATGTTCCTGCCTGCGTCCCAGCCACAGGATCGCGGGAGCCATCAGCAAAACCAGCAGCCATGCTGAGCACCTCCCTTGTCTTAGGTATTAGCAATCCACACTTTTATCCCAATTATTAATCTGTCTTCACTGCCATACAGACCTCAAGGCTGTTGCGCTCATCTGGCTGACAGGCCTGCTGTAACATTTGATCGTGGATCAAGAAATCGTGCTTGTCCTGGTGCATGTTTTGGCGTATCTGTCAGGTCTAGATTGATTTCCTAATTGTTACTGCAGGGTTCAAAACTTCTTTTTGTTTTAATTGTATTGAGACAGTTGTAAACTTCATTAAGACAACTGTAACAGTGTAGTGAAGGCTAGCACTGCTCTGGCTTAGCAAAGGAATGGATTTATTTACCAATGTATTGGTTTCTGTTCACAGTGCTTGCTAAATTTGTCATGTTTTGCCCAAATCCAAAACCAAAGAGCAAATGAGAAGATTTACACTTCCGCTGTTTCCTCTTGCCATGTTTATTGTAGCATATAGATATGACCACCACAGTTTGCTCTTGCAGCTGGCAACCAAAAGTCAGTTTGCCTGAGAGCGGAGGCAAGAGGCCAGAGGGGATCGGGCTCAGGGAGCCAGTGCCCTGGATCCATAAGCGTCCATCGGCAGGGGACCACGTACTGCTGCACAAGCAGGGCTCAGCGTGTGGTGATTCAATCCGTAACGAATTTTCCCATCCAGGTTTACAAACCCTTGGAAAAGAGCTTAAAAATGGAATTTCTAAACAGCCCCAGCGCTGTATGAACGGCAGCTCTGTTATAATAAGAAACTAGCAGACAACTGCTCCTTCTGCTGTTGTGTGCCTCTCTGCATGGGGCTGCCCTCGCAGCAGGACCATGTGTCTGTGCAGGCTATAATGAGACGGAGCTCTGGCTGGTTTTGTTTATGAGTGAAGGGCAGGGCTTGGAAAAAAAAAGTCCACTTGCTAGCAGTGAGTAAAGCTACTTTGTTTGACCAGAGAGGGAGATTAAGGCATAAATTCACCCTGTTTTTTTTTGTTTTAAGTTTTAATTAAAAAGAGGAAGGTCTGGCCTTTCTGTGCCAAGACAGCCTTTCAAATTAATTTAAAAGGCATTAGTGAGTTCTGCTGAGGTCTACAAGTAGGTGACTCTTCTGTCACCACTGCTACTCATTCCTTTCCCAAGAAGCAAGAAAGCTAAACTGATAAAACTCTGCCATCTGATATAGCTTTGAAACCTAGAATTGAACAGGACATTTATTCGGCAAGCCAAAAAAAAAAAAAGTCTTGTTAAAACAACAAGATAAACAGCAATTTGGAACGTGTGTAGGACCTGTGTGAAGGGTCAGAGGAATAGGAGAGTTGCAGCTCAAGTTGGGTTTCCACAGTGGTCACCAAGAAGTTGTTCTGAAGAAGTGGAAGACCAGCGATGCAGTTCTGGCCTTGATTTATGTCTTGTTTTTAAAAAGCAAGTCTAGCGGAAGTGAATAAAGCGGTTTCCATGCCATGGGAGTAGCTCCCAGATCTCTCTTTCTTCCCAGCAGCTGGATAGAGAGTCATTTTACAAAGACCTTTTCCCTAATAAATAGCAAAGCAATCTCATAAAGGAAGTAATGTGCTTTTTAGGCTCAGTAACCATATTGAATTAAATGTTATGCACACTGTAATTACATTTGCCTGTCAGTTGTATTAATGTAAATTTCCTTGATTAATTTTTCAAGTTAGTTGGTATTAAGTAGGTAGGAAGTTTAAGATCCCCCTAGACCTCCTGTGTCAGCCAGCTCAGGAGAGGGAGGGTGAAGCTCAGCCCAATCAGTGTTATTTCATTAACTAGACCACTTTAATAAGCACCTTGGATCTTGATCTTTCCAGTCATTTGCAGTCGCCCCATACAATACACTACAGTGTGAATCCCTGAGTTGCAAAGAGTGGTCCTATCAGGTGTGGGGCACAGCACTCAGAAGTGTGAATGCCCAAATCCACGTGTGTTGTAGAGTTTTTACACCCTGATGCTGGTGGGGGGGTGAGTCTGTGGGGCACAGCTTTGGCCATGCCGCCCGTGCCATGGTCAGAGCGGCAGACTGAGTGCGCAAGTTCAGTAATCTCCCTGAAATTGTGATTCCCAAGGATACGGAGCAGCAGTTTGAGAGCAGGGGTAACAGAAGACTTACTGAGGCGAGGTAACATCCTGCTCAGACACTTCCTAGTTTAAAGCTGATCTCTCCCAGGTATCATCCTAAATGTCAGCTCACTGCTTTTACCAAAAGCTTTTAATTCATTGTGCTGTGCAGGCTCAGTTTACCTTTTGAGGAATTGAATTCTGATCTCTGCCACATGGAGAGTATTCATTCCTCAGACAGATACCTGGATAGCTGGTTACTGTACCCAGAGATCTCACAACATGCAGCACAGACTGTCTTGAAACCATTGGATGTTGATATGTAAGTCTGACCTTCTCTGAATTAATAAAATACTTGAAGCTATTTTAGAGAGGAAGCTGGAGTCATTTGCACAGTGGGGGTCTGTGCATTACAGCTGTGCTTCTTTTTGCTTGATATCTGCAAACTTTATATTAAGTCTGTGTTCCTGATTCATCTCTCAAACATCTGTGTTAACTCATGGGGCTTGGGGAGTCCTGGTGTAAGTGTGAAGTAGGAATGAACTGAATCAAGCTCAGTTAAATAGGGACCCTTCTTGTGTAAATCAGTCTGGATTATAGTGATCCAGATAAACAATTATTTGGATGCATACATCCTGCAGCACTCTGTTTCTATTACACAGCTCTTGGGAGGTGAAAAAAGTCTGTTTAGTATCTACTCAGAAGGAAGAAATGGGAGCAGGGCTGTGGAAAAAATTTTTGAGACTGGGAGTCTGTTTCGTGTTACAGTGGCTTGCCAAATTTCATACAAAATTTCTTAAATGTTGGTGCCCATACACAACTGATTAGCACTTAACAACTGTAGAGCCATGGGATGCGCTGTACTTTTATTTCCAATGCACATAGTTTTTCGTCTTCAATCCCGTTCTTAAAGAACAGTATTTTAAAGTAGTTCGGAAAACCACACAAAACCAAATACACAGGATCAAGTAAGAGAAGATTTGGGAACAATCTGAAGCACTGTATAGGAAGGTCAACATATACAAGCGTACTGCCTTAGGAGGACTTCTTTTACTCTTACTTTCTTGTTCCCCTTCTGGTTTTAGTACATTATGGAGTGTATACTGTAGCAAACCATATGCTGCAGGCAAAGTTCAAAGTACCCTGCTGGGCTGCAAGGCAGTATGGAAAGGAATGGGTTCTCTGTGCTTTACTTTCTTCTTGCACATCCAAGTAGTTGTCACATTTGCCAATTTTTAGTTTATTCTTATTCAAAATCCAAAAAAAGAACCCCCAACTAACAGTAATTGGAAGATAAAAGATCACCACCAGTCAGGCTCTTGTATTCCCTCAGCTTTTAGAGCAAGTGAGAAGAATACACTGCTTCAGCTGCATGTCGATTTCAACTCCCTCCTAGCTGGACTGAGTCCTTGCCATGCCATACACTAACTGTTCGTTTTGTGGCGAGCAAGTGCTTCTGTTTCCCTGTGACTTGTGGCTAATCGAGTAAGAGAAAGTGAGATCTTGGCCTGATTAAATAACACTGTGAAAGTTCCTGATGAGTTCAGTGAAGCCACGTTTGTACCTGGAGTTAAAGATGACAGAGAATGAACATGGGTAGGGAAACCCCAATGATTGCACTTAGTTCTTGCATGCTCCAGGGTACAAGAAATAAATATTAGCAGACCCCAAATTTCTGACCTGGTCTGTTGTTGACCTGTAGCAAATGAGGCAGTACACTTTGTCTTTCTACAGAAGGCTTCTGTAAAATGGGAGTGTTCATAAATGTTGCACGAGTCCTGTGAGGACAAATTAATTCATTAATGCCTGAACATTGACCAAACTTGTATTTTCTTGGTTCAGTCATGTTGGTGCCTAACAATGTGAGCTAAAGTTTCAGTAACCACAGTGTAATGCTGAGGAAGAGCATGAGCAAAGCCACCAGATACACAGAAAGCCTGGATAACCAGGGGAGCAGTTACATATTTAAAGTTACAGCATTCACACTTCTAAATAGCCTGCATCTCTTCTGTTCTTTGGATTGGCTTCTGTCTTTTCTCTGTAGGGCAGGAAAGAAATTGTCACTGTTCCACTTTGAAGGGGAAGAAACAGTTTTGTGGGGAAATCCACTTGCCCTAGGGCTTTAATGAGTCGAAAATATTTTTAAATACTTGTGATTTAGACCATAATGAATAATACTAATGTTTCAAGTTAAAACTTCTTTTAACGCTTTAAGGAGTTAGGGATATTGATACATGTTGCAGGTAGTGGTAAGTCGTGTTTGGCAGCCTTCACAGATATTTTCAGTGTGCCCGGAGTGTCTAAATGCTCCTTAGTGAACAGTAAAGAATAGGCTGGGATTGCGGCAAGCGGCTGAAACCTCTGGCACTGTCTCAGCAGTCACACAGGACCGGGGCAGGGACTGATGCAGCGTGCTCTGAAAGACCTCTCCGTTTTCTCTAGGCGTTGTCTGGATGGCACTTGATAACCTTCTCCAGATCAGACCCAGACCATACCTCTTGTGTTCTCTTCATGTAAATAAAGGCTGTTAAAGCAGGCCCACTGTAGGAAAACCTGAGTTATTCAGGCAGCAATGTGCCTTAGGAAAAGAACTGCAGCATTTTCTTGGGGAAAGTCTGATTCATCACTTGTCTGCATGCCTGGACAAGAAAAGGGTCATATTTCTGCTAGACACCAAAGCGGGGGGGGGGAGGGAGGGTGTTTCTGACTTGATTTATCAACTAGTAGAGATGAATTAGAACCCTCGGGGGAGGGAAAACTTCACAGAAACTGAAATATTTTTACATTGCAGATGATTGTGGCCTCCAGACTTTTTCTTGTATGGCATTTATGCAAGCACACATTCCAAAACAAAATTAAACAAACAGTCCCTTGAAGACTCCTAATTAGCCACTTTGCTCAATACTCAATTAGAATAACCATGTAGGTAAAATATGACTGCAGTGTAGAGAATTTCATTTGAAGTTACAGTCCGTAAGTGATGTTTAGGAACAAGTAATAGAGTTCATCAATGAATGCATTTTGCTCGGAGCAAATTCAGTGCTGCAAATGATTGGTAGGAGGGGAGAGTGAAATGCTATAAACCTGATGAAGTCTTGTAATTTAAAGCAGAGGCCTAGAGTTCAGAAGATTTGAAAATATCGAGCCTCTGCCAGAAACCTTGATGTGACCTCAGGCAAGTCACTTCACCTTTCTATGCCTTATCTGAATAAATATCTGTTTCCTATCTGTAAAATGAAGATAATGCCTCATACGTGTTCTGAAGCTCAAGTGTTAATAAAGCCCACAGAAATCATCAGATAGGAAGTCCTCCAGAAGAGCAAATGCTGAGTTGTATATGTTTGTACAGCACTCAATAGCCAAGTTTTTTTTCTTAGGCCACTTGCAAATACGTACTCTATTGAGACTTATTTGGCTTATCCTCCCTGTGAGGAGGATAGACCTGAACAAGACATTTGGATTCAAACACTCTGAATACTCGAGGGAAAAAAGGCAGCTGGTTTCTCTATGCAAACTTAGATCTACAGTGGAATTTTGGATGTAGATGTCAGCTGCGCAGTGAGTAAAACTTCTCTTTGGAGCCCGACACCAGAGCCCAGAGAGGATGTGAGATTTTGTGGCTAGACCGTGTTTCTATCAAAGCATGATAACTATCAAAGCATGATAACGAGCATTAAACAAATTCCACTACTTAGAAATTGCCATCTCTGCATGTCTCCTTTAGTTTCATTTCTGCAAAAGGGCATAACTCACAACTAGTAAATTGTATACTTTCTATTGATACCATCTATACTGTGCTAATAGCTTGTGGTTTTAGGTGACTATTCTGGTTTTCATAGTACACAGAGAATTACCTAGAAGTGCTAACACCGTAGGTTTCTCTTCTCCCCACCCCACATCTCCAGCCCCTCTTGTGGTCACATTAAAGTGTCTGCTATATACTTGCTCACACTTTGCTAACTGTTAGGAAAATTTAAGACCTTTCCAAGGGATGCCTCCTCAGAAAGACATGTCATCAAGAGATAATCATGCTTCTGAAATGTTATGTCCCACGTGAGGTAAATTGCAGAATGTTCAAGAAAATATTAGAGAGGAAAGCCTGAACACTTTTGGAAAAAGGTAGGCAAACTTTGATGTGCTTTTAATGATAGATGTTAAAGTCATGGCTTAGCTTTGGCATTAAAGTATTAATACCATAGTATTAAAAGAGCTATCATTTAAAGAAGTGCTTTGCCTAAACCAAAAAACGTGATGTGTTGCTTTATTAAAAACCCAAAGGTTTGAAAAAACTTTTTAAAAGCCTGGGGAAATTTAAAATCTAGCTCAGGTGCTCACTTCAGTTAGTTACAGTCAACACCTTTTAGCTATATTTCTAGGCAATTGTAATTCATAGGATACTGCGAAGACTAAGATCTTGAAAATAACTTGCAGTCCAGCTCATGACTTGGATTATGCATTTCTGCATGTGAACTGACCAACCCATACCAAAGGCTGCAGAAGTAGCCACAGGACTGAAGCTGCAAAGACTGGAAATGCGGGTTTGCATCAGAGGATGTTCACAGCAGCGCAGGCTGCATGAATGAATGCTTTCAGATTTTTGTGTTGTTCATAGTGTAAGAACATTTGATAGTTCCTAAAATCCTTTTGCTTAAATTCAAAAGCAGTGTTACGATTCTTGAAGACTACTTTGGAAAGTTTTAAAAGATTACACTTTTCCAAGGTTGTATGCACAGGATTTGGGAAACTGTGTTGCTTTATAGTTTCCTGGGATTGGGACAACCAGAAATTAAAAAAAAAGCAGTCATGAAGTATGTGAAAACGTAGCCTTTTAGCCATGCTTTATGGTAGACAGGAAAGGAGAAGTCACAACTGGTAACAGTTTGAAGTAAAACTATTTAAATATTTTGTACTTTTCCTACCTCTTTTCATAAAATTCAAATCAGGTATTCTACCTGCAGAGACCTTCAAACAGGTCATTAAAAACAACCCAGCAGTTATGAATCAATTTATTCTAAATTTTAATTTAAAATTGCACTTGCATAATTTTCCAAAAGGGTTGGAGCCTTTGTAAAACTTGCTTCAGTCATTTTTATTTTTATTTTTCAAAAGAAGTCAGGTGATATATCTTTACTTATCTTCCTGATTAAATCTCTCCATACTGGAGAAAATTATCACTTCCTTCCCAACCTTCCCTTGTCTTTTGAAAATACCAATAGGTAATTTTACCAACTTAGATAAGGAATTCCATTATAACTGGGAAGCCAATTATCTGTCAAGGTGTTATTGCAATATTATTAGAAAACTGGATACTTAAGCAGCAGGTAAATTTTTTTTTTTTTGTATTTCCTGCATAACTATCATGCACTCTGTTTTGATTAGATCCTAATGATACCAAGAACGTTTTCAACAAATACTCAGCCCGTGCAAATGAAAAACATTTTGCTTCTTCAGTTGCACTTGTGCGGCAATGGTAATTAATACATCTTGGGATATTCAAACTGTATCTGATTAAATCACAGTGCACCAAAGAGGGCTTTATAAATAATCTTTCCATGAACCCTGCTGAGAGATCTGGGAGAAAAAAGGAAATGTGTTAAACAGCATCATTGTGCCTAAAGGTGTCTCCCAACAGTGGAGTTGCACCTATAGATTCCCTTGCCCATTCCATAGATTCCCTGCTGCCCTGGACCACCCATGGTGAATGGGACCAACTTGATTTCTCATCATTTTTGTGATGATAACAGGCTTTGCAATCATGGGCCCAGCAGACTGGCTGATTCCTGTCAAACAGTAACTCCGTTAGTTGCTTCACCCTGCAGTGATGTACCTTGTCCTGATAGAGGACAACCTCTCCAAAAAAGCAGTCCCAACACCAAAGCACATGCAGTCTAAGCCATCTCTCCCCAGTATGACCCTCACCAGTTGGTACTAGTCCTGGACTCTGGTACAGGTTTGTTTTATAACAGTCGGCATAAAGGATATGCCAGGGAGTATCTGCTTGGAATAAGCTACCATGATGAGTTGTCCCTTGCGGACCATCGCCAAGTTTACATGCAAGTAGCCTCCAGGATTAAAGAACCTTAAATGCACTAGTTAATTAATAGTATTGCCAATCCCTTGCCTCAGTGATGTAATATTTGCAAGCCAGAAAGAGAAGTTTGTTTTGGTTTTGAATTAAACATGTTTTAACTTCACCAGCACCCTTTCTAAAGGCAAAGATTAAGGCCCCCATCAAGGAAGGGATACATTTTTCAAGGACCATTGCCAACCGAACAACAGCCAAAAAAAGAGTCCTTGTGTTATTTTGCATGAGATCTGTTTTTCTCCGTTCCTTTTACAGGAATTTGTTGTAACTACATGAATTTAGAGGAAAGAGATCACTGTTTTTCAAATTATTTATTTCACATTTCTTAGCCCGCTTCAATCTTTCCCGTGTCGTCAGCTTCCCCTTGTTGTTTGCCTGGCTTTTTCCTATAGCTACAGGAAGCAGGTTCGTAAAAATAGGAAAATGTGGTGTTAAAACTGAAAAAAAAATAGGCAAGAGAGCTAATGGGCAGGGGACACAAGTCAGATTTTAAGGTTTCCACTGTCTCTGTATTTGTATAAAAGCCATCCTCTGTTGCCCTCTGTACTGGTTGTTGACTGGATGGTAAGCAGGCACTAGCCTCGAACACTGTGTCATTTGCAAAACCTCATTTTCTGTGTGTGTGTGTTTGGGCATGTCAGCAGGCCTTTGAAGATTTATTAATAACAGATTATACTCTTTTTAAGAGGTGTTTTCAATTCCTGGCTTAGATGAGGGAGTGGCCCTTTTACCTCTGCAACCACCCGTATCTAACTGTCTAAACCAAATCACTCCAAACTCCTTTTATAATGTAACTGCCAAAAATTGGCCCAAAATCCCTCCTCAGTGAAAGGTTGTGCAGAAGAGCATCCGTCATGCACCCTGGGATGGCTCAATGGTCTCCGTGTCAGGTTGCACGCAAGCTGGTGCATGCAGCCTGGGAGGACCCACAAACCTGCCTGTTGGGTGCTTGCTGCAGAGCTGAAGCTCAGCCATGTGAAAAAGCTTTTGGGTTGGAGATCATGGGAGGCAATGCCCTGGTGTTTTGGTGTTGCTAGACTTTTCTACCTGCCTGTCCGGAGCACTAGACTGAACACTTTGTGCAGTTTTTTTCCCCTTTGAAAACTGGCAGGCATTTTGTAAGGGCAAAGCGTTACAGTAAGTCAACATGAGTTGCATCAAAAGGTGTCTCAGTAGACAGTAAAGGGATGAGACTTGATTCAATCTAGTAGATTCAGTTCAGATGTAGTTTGCTAATTTATTGTTCAAGTTAACCACGTAGGATCAGTACTCCTGAATACTCGTCCTTTATGAAAAACAGAGGGAAAAGGGAAAACAGAGTAAGAACGAGAGGTGCTGAAACACCACAGAAGTACTGGGGAACCAGCCTCCATTTTGCTCTTCCCAAGTTGTACCTTCTCAGTTCTGATGCCTGTGTTAATGTTTGCTACAGAGCATACAAATCATGGATCTCTCTGTGGATTTTCTGTGGGAAAATACTTGGGACCTCAGACATTGACTTTTTTTTTAATTGTAGCCTGTGGCAATTCCAGCTTTATGGAAGGAATTTCACGGGAAGGTTTGGCTGGAACTGGCATTTCTGTCCGTCAGTGTTCTTCATTTACATTTTTTAAAGTATTTTGATTGTGGTTAAATAACTGGTAATCATGTGCAGGTGGTAGATTTTGAGTATGATCTTCATTACTTCTGGCAGAGAACGAGAAAGCTATCTTTATGAATAAATACTTCTTTCCTGAACTTAAATACTGAGATTCCATCTTTGTGGGAAAAAGAGTTTCTTTTCTCAGCCTGTGGTTCAGATCTATGACTTGCCCTTTTTGGGACACACATACTAAATACACTTTTAATCTCACAATATGCCCAGGTGTTCATTTTCTTCTTTTTCTTTCAGCTCTGGAGCTGTAAGTAATTCTGGACTCATTCCATCCACCTGGTTGAGTGCTTTTTTCTATTCTTGATTTCTATTTTTCTCCTTCTCTTTCCCCATCTCTCTCGTGTTTCATTTCCTAAGCTTTTCTGCCAGAACAGCTTTTTATTTCAATCACCTCCGGGAATGGAGTGGACATAATGAATTGGGTATTTTATACGGGCTCCATGGGGGAATCAGGTGTGGCAAGAAGTGATATTAGGCAGCGCTGAAGCAGCGCTCGGAGACTGTGCCAGTGGGCACAGGGCAGCTGGCTGGCAGCACGGTGCAGCCAAGGGATGGGAACCTGTGACTTCTCTGCAATTGCTTCTGGTCCATAAAGCAAGCACGGGCCCATCACACAACTTCCCTGCAGCGTGGTTGGGGAATATTTTTGGGAACAGAAACATAACTGCAGTGGAGCTCTGTACTCTTCCATCCTTGCTAATCAAGATTGCTGATGAAACATTTATTTGTCAGGGTTGGATGTTTAGCTAAATATAGGAATACATTTCTGCAGTGTGAAGATGAACATCAAGGATCTTGGCACGAGATAATGCCACTGAAATGCAGATGCAATGAATGTCTCTTGTCAAAGTATTACGCTCCCCATGATCTGAAGAGGTGCTGGATGAGTGTGATGCATTTCTGTTTGTTTGTTTGTTCTGTCCTAAGTTGTTGCTACTTGTATTAGAGTTCCATCTTCAGCCTTGGGCACGGAGCAGGATTCATAAGAATCCTGAAGAAACGACACACATTTGCAAGAAATGGTCTAGTTTCTGGCACTGGGACAAGAAGTCGTCTTGCTCTGATCTCATTTGTCTAAGCTGCTGTTGAAAAGTTCCATGAAGTTAGTATCACAGCAGGTTTAGGAAGCTCTTGTTCCAGTGTTTCACTACCCTTAATATTGAATTATTTTTCCCTTGGCACCCAACTAAAATGCATTTTGTTGCAATTTGAGATTTTTTCGTCCATCTGCCATTGGACATAGTCATCTTCCCCTTTATTTTTTGTATTTTAAATTAAATTTTTATTCAGCTTTACTATTTATGTTTTTACTTTGTAATCCTGTTTTGTTTTAGACTTCGTACGTCTCATTCTGTTATCCTTTAGTCATTGGTTAATTTTTTTTAAATCTCCTCTGCCTTTTTTCCTTCTATTCAGGGGCTGGGCTGTTTTAAATTTGTCTGCTGCTGTATATCTCTCTTAAAATGCATTGTTTGAGCCTGGACACAGGAATGTGGCTGAGGTCTCACAAGGGCTGAATAAACAAAGCAATTATCTCCCATTTCTTATGTATGCCACTCCTCTTCCTAAAAATCAAAATTTTGGGGTTTTTGTAACAGCTTTACTTTGTTGACTCATGTTTATGTTTTGATTCACCATGACCCTCAGATTCTTATTCCTTGTTTTGCATTTGTGTGTCAATGTTTGCTTCCAAAGTATATTATGTAGTTTGTTAATTAGCTCTTCTGAGTGTTCTAAGTTCTTTGGATTCAAGAGTAGCTCATATTTTCCCGTGTGAAGGGTTTTTCTTTCCCCCTTTATTCTTGCTCTTTCTTCTGTTGCTATGTGAAAGACAACACACAGAAAACAAAGAAACTGCCAGATACTCAGAAGAAACTGAGAAGCCAAGAATATACAAAATAAACAGGGTGAAAAAAGAGAAAAATATTTTTCTTTTTCAGTGGTGGTAATTTTAACTGCATTCTTAAGAATAGCTGGGGAAACATATATGAGACATACAATTTTAAAGAAATGAAGAGTAAATTGAGAGAGCACATTCTAAAAAAAACGTAAAAATTGAGACACAAGATGGAAGGAACTATTAGATATATTGCTTAGTATTTCTACGGACGATGTTATAATTTAGCCAGCTAGAAATGGCCATAACAGCTTTTGTAAATATGATGGATAGTGGAATAATTCATGGTTGACTTTCATTTTTCAATTCAAATATGTTTGCACATGAATTACCGTTTGTCCTGGGTATATTAAAACATCATCTTACTGGCTAAATAGATAGATCAATGCATTCAATGTTAATCATGTCTTCAAATTTATTTTAACTGGGAATCATGAAGCTGAAGCCTTCTAACACTACACATTTCTCAGTAATTTGGGTTTTTAATTCTGCCAGGAAATGGGGAGTTAAAGTGGATTGCTAATACCATTCTATTGGGAAGGGAAAAACTGGGGTGGGACGAGCTGATTCCAGTCCAAATGTTTTGAAATTCACCAAATGGATGGTGAGCCCTCAGTTTGCAGTGTCTGATACCACAGTGTCAGTATTATTGGCCAATATAAGCTCTTCAAATGTCTTGTAATGCAAATAATTCCTTTTACTGGGAAAATTTTAGGAAAGAATAGCTCAGGCTTTTGTGCCAAGGTCAATGTTTCACTTCTATCCTGAATTTGTAATGGAAGTGTTTGTGCTGCTCGTAGGTGCTGCTCTCAAACCGCCAAACTCTTCTCTTAAAATACAAACCTCTTAAGGCCATCAGGTGGGGTGGAACACTTGCATTTTGGGAGTGTTCATCTTTCTGAGGTCCCACCAGAAAGCATCCCACTTTACAGATCTGCCTCCCTGGGCCCTGGCAGGAGGACAGCAGGAGATCTTCTTGAGTTTGGGCTTTTACTTATCTAGTCTTTACTCTTTTTTCTGTACCTGCCTGAGGCAGTGGGCTAAGCCCAAGGATTAGGAAGATGTAAGAGGATACACAGTGACACACAACCGCTGGCAGATGGTGAAATCCTTCCTGGGCTTGGCAGAGCCTTTGACAGAGGTGGTATATGGTGTGAAAGGTTTGCTGGCCTCTGAGTGGAGGGGATAGGGCAGGAGCCAGCTGTTGGGTATCTACTTACCTTAGTTCCTGTATCTTCAGCCCATCTTTCCCTTTTTATGCTGGTGGCAGAGGCCTACCAAACGAAGCTCATTTTGACCCTTAGCTGCCACTGCTATTTGCCCTTTTGTTACCCTTCGTCCTTTCTCTTTGCACCAGAGAAAGAATTTATGGGTGCTCGTGGGCTGCAACAGCAAGCATCGGGAAGAGAGGTCATCCAAAGTTTGGAGGGTTGCTAATTAGCTTTTTTCTTCATGAATTAGTCAAAGCTAATTAGTGTCTGTCTTTGCAGAGGTTCTGATACAAACACAAGAAGGGAGTAGTTAAGTCAGGAATTCTAAAGCACCGTTGTGTTACTAACAGCACCAGCAAACGTTAAATCCCCTCTCCCCCCCCGCCTTTTCAGTTTTTCAGACTTTCCCATGGTGGGTAAGATTTACCTGTTGCCAGACAATGCTGTTGCAATGCTCTGAAGTCAAATAACGCGTCTAAACCACCTGCCAAGCCAGACATGATAGCAATTCCTTCTGTTTACATCTTGGAGGCAACTTTGCATCTGGAGGAAGGAGTTTGAGGCTTTGAATGCTGCCCCATCTCCCACTGCCCTTTCGCCTCCTGGGCTGACCTAGCTGTAAAAGTGTCAGCCTGGCTGGAGAGCCACAACCAGACAGATGTGATGCATAGCTCCTCGGGGTCTCCGTTGTGTACCGGTGGCTGTTGGGCTCAGGGAAGCTTTTTGCTGGATCGCTGATGCAGGAGAGAGGCGCTGCACTCCTGCTGCTAGCCCCCATGCTTATTTTGTGGGGATGTGGACAGAAAATGAATTGATTTCCAGACACTTCTGTTCTATAGAGCAAGGCTCTGTTGTTGTTCATCAGTGTGAAAGGAAATGAGGATTTATAGCATTACCTGTTAAATTTACAGGGGAAAAAAGATTTCCGGAATTTAAAATCACCCTGTCGGGAATATTTTTCCGTTTTTAATTATAAATTAGTATGCAAATAGTCCAAAGTCACTTTGGCTGCTGTTGTAAACTGCAACGCATGGAAAAAGCTCCTTACAATAGCTTAAGTGATGAAAGCAGCATGTAGAAAATGCTTGGTAACTGCTAAATGAGGAGGAGGAGAAGGGGAAGAGGGCAGAGAATTGAGCTTGTTCACAACTCGGAGGTCTTACGACACAGCAGATGTCCTCTGTATTTGATTGTCTGGGCCCTTAGGGGAGTCTACTGCTCAGCATGGTCAGCATCAGTTTGCTGTGCCGCTACGGCTGCTGGTCTCGCCTGGGGAAACATCGTGTGCAGCCGGAGTCCAGGCATGGTTCACCGGTGAGGACAACGCGTCCTTCGTGGGGGGCAGTTGGAAATATTTCCATCCCCGCGCTGGTTAACCTCCCAGTACCCAAGAAGTGATGTGCCATCCGACGCGGAAAACAACTCTGTGCTGCTGTGTGAAGCAGAGGCACAGTGTGATGTAATGTACTAAGTATTGGTGCCAGAAACTCCCGGTTCAGGATCTTTGTGCATCCTTGCGCAGACCTCCAGGTATGTTATCACATTTCTGCTGTGAACTGGGCCTGACTTGACCGAAATCTCCAGAAGTGATCTTGGTTTACCTCAGTGTAGCTGAGATCAGAGTCAGATCTCTATCTGACCTCTTTGTTTAGCACATGGATGTTAACAACCCTCTCCTCTCTTACAGGATTAATTATTGATCACAAAAAGCTTTTTTTTACACCGAGAGCATTATACAATTACTATTACTTTTATATACTGCCCTCCTCTGTCTTGCTCTCGGCTTCTGGACTATTGCTATCACAGAGGTTGTCACATCAGGAAGGTGGCTGTCTACAGCTGTCAGCTGAGAGAGACCATTTTAATTAATTTTTTTCATTTCAAATTCAAGTCACAGTTTTAGCCATGCTGAGATTGGCTTCTCAGCACATGAACTTGGAGATGGCTTCTGCTGAGCCCAGTGGGGAGCTCCATCCCTTCTGTGGAGGTTCCTCTTTGTTTCCCTCCCTACTAGCGCTGCGTAAGGAGCGGGTATTATCCTTTTGATATGCTTGATATTAAAAATTAGCTTTGAGTCCTCTAATGTACTCTTTACTGCCTGGTAGTTGTGGTGTTTGAATTGTACCTATCTATAAAAGGTCTTTTTGTTGGGAACAGCCAATTTTTAATGAGCAAAAAGTTCGGGAACGTTAACCTAAGCACCAGACGATCAGGAATATCAGCTTTTCAAGTTCCTCTGCTGCTCTGACTGAATATGCATGACAGTCTCTTAGAAACTTCCTTCAGGTTATTTAATTAATTGAATGGTGTAGTTTCATGTTGGACATTTACCGACTGGGAGGAGGATTGGACCGGATCTGAAATGTTCGGTGTGCCATGCTTAAAATTTATCACATATGGGAGCTGATAATTCAGGTGCAGTGGAGTGCAGGCGTCAGGAGAAAAGGTGGTGGTTGGGACCACAAGCTCAGCCATTTCAACACTGTGCTTGGCTCTATGCTAGCTGTGTTGCTTGGTGCCCTGTCTGCCTACAGTCGCCCCGCTGGCTTACAACTTGGTGCCCCTGGGACTGGAGCTTCCCAGCTTCTTTTTCACACGTTTCACGCACATATTGGGCTGGAGGTAAAAGGGCAGGTGCTGATCTCTCAGCCCGGTGTAAATCTGGTGTGGTGTTCCCTTTGAAGTCAGCGATGTTTCCTCTACATTTGCATCTGTGCAACTGAGATCCGGATCTGGTACAAAGTGACGGGAGCTTTTTTTGCCCCTTTTTTGTGGTTTTTATTACTGGAGTGCCTTTACTTACAGAACACGTTCGATTTCACTGATACCTAAATCAACACAGATGTTTTCCTGAACAGAAATTTCCATTATGGGCTGAAGTTAACACGATTTTGTAAGTCAGATATCTGAATCATTCTGAGTTTTTTTGTTTACAAAGGATTCTTGTAAAATCATAAAAAATCCCCAGCCACCCTGCCAAGAGACTTTAATACAGCCACTTTCTAATATGCTGCCGAGCTTCCCCAACCCTTCTCCTCACCCACAGCTTCCCAGATCTTAAAACAAGCTCCAGAGCTCTCGATACCTATTGAAAAAGTTGCTGATAAGATTTTATAGTAAGGACTTTTCTTTACGTGTGTGCTCTTTCTGCCCTGATGAGCTCTCACTGCTCAGTCTGCCGTGCTGGAAGGGGACAAGCATCTGCAGGATAACAGACGTTTTGGGGCTGGTGCTGTGGATGGTGAGGTCTGGGCTGGCCTGGCTGCTTTGTGGCCGCCTCTTTAGAAAAGCGATTGCTAATAGCTGGTTAAATGGATAAGATCACTTTGGTATCTAATCCCAGTAGCCCTATCTTACTGAGACCAGTTTGCAATTATAACGAAACACGTTTCAATGGAAACTTGGTTAAGCGCGTTAAACCGCTCAGACGCTTTAGTCCCTGAGTGGGAATCCTCTTGGGGTCAGCATGGAAATGGCCAGCATGTCCCTGCCTCTCGCTCTGCTCCTGGTGCTTAACCTGGAGAGAAAGCCAACAGCTCGGACAATTACGTGGAACAGACTGCATTTGCCCTTATCAAGTGAGATGGACACACCCTGCCACAAAGGACGGCCAGCTTGCTTCTCTTAAGGCTGGTTTTGACTTTCTGTACCAAAGCAGCACTGCTGTAGTTTCATCCCGAGGAAGCAGTGACAGCAGTGGGGAAGGAAGGCCTGCTGGGTGTCCTCTGAGAGCGGACGTGGAGCTGCACAGCACCACTCACTGTTTTAAATAGGGCTCTTTCCCCTCTGGGGACCATACAGCCATGGGCTCTGCATCCCCCTCTACCACCTGCATCGCTTGGCTGGCCGGGATGGTTCACAGCTTGGGCAAAAGGAGCTGATTAATCCCTTCGGCTGCCTAAGTCTAGACAGGAGCAGAAGCATTTTAGGCATGTTCTGTTTTGTTTTGAGTTTTTTTTCCTGAAGAGTGTAAGATGAGGCTGCATTCTTTGGTGTAAAATTATTGCTGGCTCGCTCTGCCCAAGCAGAGGAGGACGTGCATTCCTTCCTTTAGTTAGCTGTGAGAGCCTGGGAGTCACTTTATAAGGCTTGTGGTTTCGTGCCCCTTCAGACCCACGTGATTTTCAGAAACATGCACCTGACACATTTTTCAGATTGCTTTGGGGTTTTTTATTAATAGAGCTTTTTGAGTGTTCCAGACTTCTGTTCTGGGTTTTTTTCTGACCTTTTTGTCTTTGTTTAATGCTTGCATGTCAGACTATAATAGAGAAGACTAAAGAGCACTTCACATCCAACCTCCCTGAGAAGTAGAAGCTTCTGGGATGGAACATCATAAACTCATAGCACAGAAGAAAGGAATCTTAGGCCAAAACCAAGGACCCAAAAATAAATGTCAATGTTCACCATCCCATTATGGAAGCACGTCATGCCCTTAAACATTTGTTTAGCTGAGACTTCTGGAGGACATTGGTGAGCTTCAAAATAGACTAGAGGATAAGCTCTTGGGAACATCGTTACCAAAATATCTGGAGAATCCAATGTTTTCAGCTACAAACTACTGGTTTCTATTTCGTGAGCTAAAGAGGAATCTCTGGGAGGTCCCCAGCAGTGAATCAAGCTCTGCCGCTGGAGGACAATGGCACATGTAGGCATTAGCCATTGGTTTGAATACAGGCTGCAATACTTGCATCAGACAGCTCTCAAGTGCTGTTTCAGCAGATGCGATGAAGGGGAACAGCAGCCAAGCTGGAGGGAGGCAACACCAGCAGCGGTGGCTCTAAGGCTCCTGAATTTTCCTGGTTTCTTCCTCTCCCCAGTGCTGTCCCCTTACCACAGGTCTCGGGTGCATAAGTGGCCTTTGTGCTTTTGAAATTATCCCTCTTAATCTTTTCCAGTGCAGATCGCCTTATTTAAAGTGCCTTGCCTTCTTATTTGAAAGGCAAATAAGGACCAAATAATGGAAGGCCTTTTTTTTAAATTAAAAGAAAGAAAGAAGCCGCGGCTTGTGTGCATGAAGGAAATCACAATGCTGCCTGCCTTGTGCTGTTTATACAACCTGGGTTTAGAGCTAAACAGTACCCTAGAAGTGTCAGTGACCATAAATGGGGAGGGCTAATGCACAGCTGGTTTATATGGGTAGGTTAAAGCAGAGATCACTGAAGCGAGTCTCATAATCCTCGAAGAGTTGAATGACTAGCAGCTGCTTAAGGCGTTATTCCTATTCATAATGCCCGTGCAAGTGCACTTGAAGTTGGTTACTCTTTTTGGAGACACGAGGCAGAAAATGCATAAACAACTGAGCCAGGGAGAAAATCGGGGAGCTTGTTCCCAGTTTCTTGGTCTAAGTTCAAGTCTGATTGCTGCAAAACCGAGCAAGTTTAAATCTGATTTGTGGCGGGCACCTGCCCCTCGCACAACACCGATGCTGGGGGCTACATGGCAGCACCGCTCAGTAGCTGGCTTCTCAGAGGTCAGATCAAATTCATAGGAGAAGTGAGCACCTGGTCTTCTCGACACTGAGTGCACATTTTCCTGAATACTTAGCAGTTTTTAGTATTTTAATCTTCCACGGGTAGGAAGAGCTGTGCTGCGGAGGGACTGGAGGCATTGAGTCCCTGCTTGGGCCAGCGTCAGGTGTAGGTCACACTGCTGGTTCTGCAGAGCCTGCTGCTGACGGGCCCCCGGCTCAGTGTGCATTTGGCCAGCCCCTTCCCAGGGAAACCTGAGGTGGGGAATGGCATTTAGGGAAGGGTCTTGCCTGTCTGGGAAGGACGTTACCACAGGGGGTGTGCAGAGATGTCATGGAGCAGGCAGAGCATCTCTGCCTGCTAGTGCTGTTACAGCATTCCTGCTGTTCTCCTTTACGCTGCAGGAAAGTCAATGCTTTTAATTTAAAAATTATCTTTTTTTTAGTTTGTTTTTTTTTTTTTAAACACCATTAAATGCAAGAAGGAGAAAAATTTCTCTGAACCCTGGGTTAAAAATAAAGGGGAATGGGATATTTAAGGTCACATTGTGCCATAAAAACTACAAAAGAGTTTGAAATTGTACTGGTTCTGTAGGTGTGCAAATGCAGGGTTTTGTGCATGTATGTAGATAATTTCTCACTTGGATTTGTGGATGTCTTTCTTGTGCAGCATTGGTCGTGTTCACGTTGCAGAAAACATCCTATAAATGTCTTTAATCAACCTGTTTCTTTCCCTATAATAATAAAAAAAAATCTTTGCATTAGCTTTCCTTATGTCTAGGTTTCTAACAGAGAAACTGTGCTGAACACAATTTAGCCAAATTGAAAAATAAGATTTGCTTAAGAATGAGGAACTGATGGAGGCTCAACTCTTTTCTTGCTGGAGGTGATGTAAATCATGAGTAAGTTTATTGGAGTTGATTACATTATAGTGGTGTAAGGAAACGGTGTATAATGAGATGTGAGTCAAGCCCAGAAAGTCCCATGCAGAGATGCCAAATGGCAGCAAGGGATCATCAGAAAATCCCACAGAGCAACTTGAAAGTTAATTATTAGGAGCATTTTCTCTTCTGGAGCAGTCTGTTGTTTACTGAAGCAAGTTATGAACCTGCACAAATCCTGCTATGCTTATTTGGCCAAGATCACACCACATCATGGAAAAAGTGTGTTTTCTTTCTCCCATTTGTTAGTCTTATGTGCTGTCCTGTTTTATGCCTTGTATTTCCCTTGTGTTTTCCCATCTGGCAGCTTCCACTCTGTGTATCTTTTCAAATAAGGAAGAGGGTGGAAGGTTTTCCCTGGGGATATGGGGGGCAATGGGAACATCCCTCGAGTCCTTTCTGCTTGCAAGTAGATAAATAGTTTAGTCCATAAGCACCTTCACTGAGCATCGTCAGAGTATGTGGTGTATTTGTGCTGCTGCGCATGGGAAAAGGCTCCCTTGGCCAACATCTTTACGTCAGTTCCTACCAAGAGGAGCAGAAGAGAGTGATACCATCTTATCTGACTTCAGCAATAGCTTTGGCCATCAGCCAGGGGAGGATTTCCCGTTACAGGACAGGGAGATGTTTCAGTTGAACCTCAGTGGTGCTATTTCTAATCCTAAGCTAATTAATAACCAAAATTATACCCCAAAGAGACATTCTGGTATGTTCTTTATAAATTCACACTTCCTTGTGAGTGAGAAGTCATTGTGGTTAAAATTGATTGGAGGAAACTCTTACAAGGACTGCAGGATGCTCGCATGGTGGAGATTGTAGGTGTCCTTCAGCTTGCATGTGAGTAATGCTATAAGAGTGGGAAGGACAAGGAAAAGATCATTAAGGGCCAATGCTATCCCAGAAAGGAAACAGTAAAATTGGAGGAGAATCAGATGTGACTGCTGTATGTGAGAGCCTATTTGAGGGCTTCCTGCAGAAGGCTGAGCATTCAGGGGTACCCGGTGGGTGCGGGAAGGGTCACTGTCACCCGAATAAATGTGTGTTGCCCTGAGACTGGAAGCTCTGGTTGCAAGAGCGTTGCCGTGGGTGTGTTTTGGAATGGGGGAAGTAAAAGTTTCTGCAGGGCGACGATGAGCCAGTCCAGTATGCCTCACCAGCTAGTGCGTCTGGAGGGCTAAGAGGGTTTGTGTGAGGATGTACACCCTGGAGGGAAGGGAGTACCGTGATGCTGAGACTCAGACTCAAAGGGCAGAGAAAAACTGATGGGGAAAGTGATGCCTGATAGACCAGACCCCCAAAAAGGGATGAATCAGAGATGCACGTACCATGGGACACTGCTGGTGTGAGCTGCCCTCTCTGGTATGCAGTGAGAAGATGATACTCTGCCCTGTTTGCTCTCTTTCTCTGTGTTTGATGGTCAAAGAAGTGCATGCCGTTTCCTCCCCAGCGCTTCTCCAGGGAAAGGGAAGTTTGGGAGTTTTCTTCTTGGCATGATGGCTGACATCCTTTGCTGTCCAGAAGGGACCTCCCTGGACCATGTGAGCAGCTCTGTGCTCCCAGCCAGATGCAACATTGCACATGGGGCTTTGGCCCAAGGGAGAGCACAGCTCAGTCCTTTGGCATGAGGGGGTGGGAAGCCGAGTCATCGGGCAAGCCTACCCTTGAGCTTTGCTCCTTTTTAATGCTAAAAAGTGGGGAGAAGGCTCTTGCAGGCACAATGGTTATACTCCCTCTGTTTGTACCATTGAAATCAGGCCAGAGGAGAGCTGTGAATTAATTGTGTGTTAGGGGAGGATGGATAAAATGGGCTGTCATAGGCGGTGGGTGAGACCAGCCCTGCCTGAGGGGTGAGGAGGAGCTGGGAGGACGTGGGGGACAGGACTGGGGCAGGAGCTAGGCTATTGGGTACCTTGTCTTGTGCCAGGTTCACTGCTTGTGCTAGAAGGTGAAACAGCTTTGCAGAAAAAACATAATGGAGGGAAGAGGAACAGATATTAAAAATATCTTTAATACCTAAAAAAAAAAAAAAGTAAAAGTTTTATCAAATCCTTGCTTTGAAAAAAATGCAAAATCTTTGTATTGTGTGAACGCAATTACCAAGAAAAGCATTTGCAGGGCCTCTAGCAATCAACCTCTGTGTTGCGTTGGGTGCAATGTCCTTGGAGCTGCCTCTGGGAGAGACGAGTGTTTTTCGGAGGGGGTAAGAAGGTTGCTGTCTGAGTTAGATTGAATGTTTTTCAAGTAAAAAAAAGTCACACGATTCCCATGAACTTGTAAACTAGCTGTTCATAGTTTTGGCATTACCTCTTTAGGAGCAATCTGAGCCATCTCTGGCTGTGGATACTGTAGTCATCACAGAGTGACTTCAGAAATGTGAGTCAGATCATGACACCGGCTTCCTGCTTGCTGAGTAATCAGTCTGCATCCGACTTGTGGTATGTGCTGCTTTGCTAGCACAACCCACTCGTTCCTGCTTTGCTGTGTGTTATAGACGGGGTTTTTTCTTTAGTTTTTTTGTTGTATTTATTTACAGGTTGGTTTGTTGAGCTGTTGGCTCTGAGCAAACACTGCAAAGCACACTGAAGTGTGTTGCATCCCAAGGTGGATTATTTTATTAATTTCTCTTTTTGCAACTATTATTATTAGTGTTCATGAGTGCCTCACAGGGGAAGGGTTTGAGAAGCCTCTGCTTTGTGCTCCGGTGCCTGGCGGTGCGCCAGGGTATCTGCTCGCTCGGGCTTTACACAGGCAGGCAGCGCTGCAAACCGAGGAGGGGTACGGGGGGCAAGCACGATGGTCAGACTCAATAAATCAGGGAATTTCGGGGAGCTGCCATTCGAATTGACTCCCCACCAGTTGAACACAATACATCATGCATATAGGCTGAGTCTGACATTGTAATGGTTTGATTAGTTTAGGAAGAATACTTTTATTGTGTGTCTTCGATTATATTAAGTACTGTGTGAAGTTGTTACATTGGGATGAGCTTATATTGCCTTCCTGTATACAGTACTGTCTGCTCTGTCTATCCACAATCCTACCAGTAAGCCGGTGAAATCCTCTTAAGTAAGGAGCTGTTAAATTAATAAAGCTATTAATCACATGAAAAAAAAAAAAAGAAGAGAGATAGAGAGGAGGAGAAAATCTTATGTAGTGATGCCAAATCATAGCTTGAAGGTTTCTGATTGGGATGGTCCTGCAGGGCCAGGTGGAACGGCTCCTCTGTTACAGAGCTCCTTTTCATATGGTGATTTTTTTATACATCCTCATTTTCTTAGATATTCTCCGTGTCAGAGTTTGAGCCTTGCTCCTAATCAAACGTAACACTTAGATCGCGCTCTGCTTCTTAAATGTTAATCCCAACAGAACCCCTTTATACTCGATAAAACCCTGTTATTATTATCCTCTGCACACAGGCAAGAATTACAGGCAGAGAAGTGAAGTGAATTGCTAAAGCTCTTCCGCAGAGTTGCCATCAGGGCCAGTTTGGGACTGGCAGCCTGTGTTCAGGCCATAGGACTGTGCTTCTACTCTACGTACAGTTTTAGGACTACATAAAAGTTATGTTAGGAGTATTTAGATGTGATGGAATTGATTTAGGTCTTATTGAAGTCAATGGGGTTGAGGTGGCTTGCCAGACATTTCAGTGCTTTCAAAATTTTGCATCCGTTACTCATCAAAGTTGCATGGAAGAAAAGGCACTGGAATGGAGCATGATAAATAATTTGCATGCAAAATAATTGAAAATTGACTTTTTCTGCATGATTAGCTATATGCGGCCATTATCCATGCCGATAATGACCTGGTTTTGATTGCTCTTTATTCACCAAGTGTGGTTGTAACATGGTTTGCAGCTGCGGAAGGCACGAATGCACGTGTGTCTTATTGTTGGTGTGCTGGAACAAACAGGGTCCTTGTCAGACAGTTCGGTGTCAGAGTGCTTTTAATCTTCACTCCTTTTTTTCAGGCAGGAAGTGATTGCTATGCCTCAGCCTTTCAGCACAGGATGCCCTGCCTAAAGTGCATATTTAGTTTTAAATGAGCTTGTTCATGTCAGGAAGCAGGCGTGATGGTTCCTTCTTGGTCTAGAAAGGTTCTTGTCTGTCAGATGTCCAGCATATGCTGGTAAATGGAAGCAATTACATTTAAAAAAAACACAGAAGAAAAAAAAAAAAAGTCTTCATGGAGCATTGGAAGAGTGACACAAGGGAGCAGCAGAGCAGAGCTGCAATGTGTGGTGTGCAGGGGCCAGGTCTCCATACAGAGACGGGAGCGGTATGTGTCACCGAGAAACCTACAGGCGATCTTAAACCATAATCTGCCAGTGTTTTTGCATTTCTCTTTGAAGTCAGGGGAGTTGTGTTCTCGTAACGTGACCTTTGTATCCTCCTTTGGATCTTATTGTATTCACTGGAGACCAGCATGTCATTAACAAAGCGGCAGAAGAGCAGAGCTGTCTGGGGTTTTTTTGTTGTTTTAAGACCCTTTCTGTCACAAACAGGCATGGCCCCGCTTTGCCTGAACAGGCAGGGAGGGAAAGGGAAGCGGCAGCACTGGGGTACCACTGCTGTCCCCCGGCAGGGCCTGCACGTGATGCCCCAGCTTCAGCCACGCTGCCCACCTCAGGGTTTGCCATGACTCTCCACAGGGCTGCTACTTCCTGGTTTTGTGCCACCAAACTGCTCCTAACTGCTGTGGTTGTGTGTCCAGATCTGCTCATCTGGGCTGATGAGCCTCAGCTCTTCTCCTGTGAATGGCTGGCAACGGCGCCTAATACCAGTAGCTGATGGCTTTTGGCACGAAGGGTGGGTATTTGGCCTCCGCTCCCCCGAATCCCCGCTCTTGGCCTTTTTTCAGAGAGAGGCACTCAGAGCAGATCCAGTTGACTGAGAAAATCTCTGATGAGCTGTGTCAGAGGGATAAGGCTTTTGAGGGACGGGGACTCCCAAGCCTAACTTTAGCACTTTAACTCAGTCTGCTGTGCTGTGTATGATACGCAGCAGGATTAGAAAGGTCAATCAATAGAGGCACTTTCCTGGCAGACGTGGGGCTTGCCAGTGACCCTGAGCTGGTGCCAGCTGTTGGCTACTGGATGGCTCCAGGCCATTTTGGGGTGTCTCGCTCTGTTGCCACCTACAGCAGGGCTGGCACATGTGCTGACAGCCTCTCAGCATTTTGCAGGCAGTCGTGAGCAAGCACCACATGTGTTCGTAAGAGACAAGAGAGCCCCATCTACATTGAGACCATTAAGCCACATTATGGAGATACCAGGTCTGAAGAGTGTGTCCTACTGCTCCTCAAGCAGCCCTGACCAGTGCAGTCTCCCCCGCACGGGCACTGGGACACACAGCCCTACCCTGGTTCCTTGGCATCTTCCTCCAGACCTTGCATTTCCCAGCAGGAGGACATTTGAGCTTCTTATCTCCGTCTGATATTTGGCATGCACTGAATCCAAGCCAAAAAAAATCCAAACGCACCCACCACCAGACCAAGGGACTTGTGTTATCTCTGGCAACTGAAGTTGACTAAAAAGTCTTGGAGGGCCCTTAGTATACAATCGAGAGAGATGCTTTTGTGTCTTAGGAAGAGCGAGTGATGTTGACCTCAGACCCCAGGCAGAAGCAATATCTTTAATCTCATGTTGTACTGGATTCTTAATCTCCCCTACATTGCTGTATCTCATTTGCACATATTTTCCTGTGTACGTAGAGATAGGGGCTTTATTCAAATATTAATCAGCCTGACTGATGGTGGAGATTTGTGCATCTGACAACTTGACATCACTACTGTGCAAGCCTGGTTGTTTGCAGGGTATTACAGAACACCTCCTAGAAGTGAGGGTTTCATGGGACAGGTTTGGGGTTTTTAGATGTTAGGTTTCCAACTTTTATTTACTTAAAGAGAAGGAGAAGGGGGATGATTCTTTGGCACATTAATACCCTTATATGTTGCCATCTCAAATTTTGTGAGATGCTCATTGAAGTTTTAAAATCCAATTTGTATCAGATTGCCAAAAGCTGTTAAGATTGCCTTGGGGATAAGTGGCGTTGCTGTTGTCTTACTTTCTCTCCCTCTCCTTCCCTCCCTTCCTCTCTCTCTTACACAGTATGTTATCTACAGAGGTAAATTTATGAGCAGCCAAAATAAGGCTTGATTGATCACCGTGCAAGACCAGCGATAAATGACACCCCACGCTGTTGTTTGGGAGATGCGAGCTGTGCAGCTGCCTTTCTGTTTCCGCCAGCATATAGATAATCCGCCTTCAGTTACAGAGCGAGGAAGGCGAAATTGGGTTTTGTTTCTTGTTTGTTGAGAGATACTACTTTTCTTTCTTTTTTTTTTCAATCTGAAGCTGCAGACAGAAGCCGCTCGCTCCCGCCGGCGGGGCTGGGCTGGGCTCCAGCAGGGCCAGCGCAGGGCGGTGGGTCAGGGGCAAGATCCAGCCCCTGCCCAGGCTGTGTGTGGGCAGCGCAGAGGGGATTCTGGAGGTCCTGCTCGTGTGGGGACCAGCAAGGGGCCGGTGGGACAAGACGGCATGCGGCTCCTGGAGTCCTTTGCTTGTGAAGCAACCCCAGTTTAGCCAGCAGCTCTGCAACAGCTCGCCATGTGGGAGGCACAGAAACGTTCTTAGAATGACCTTTTTTGTTTCCTTTTTTTTTCCTTCCAGCCCTTCTCAGCAAAAGCTATCGCGTCCTGGCTGTCAATTTAAGAGTTCGTTAAACCATTCCAGACGTGTTCGTAGGATATCTGCTCCAAGTGTAATCTACACCGTGCTCCCTGGACCCCTCCGCTCTGTGACAGAAAAATGAGCTTAATAGAGTTAAAAGCTAAAATACAATATCCACTGAACTATGAGAATTGACTGCATAAGCCTCCTATGTAAACAGAAAGCACCAATTTGTACAGCTCTGCGGTTAAATACTGCAGATTAATTTTTTCCAAATGTCAAATGTCTGTATTTAAATTTAATATACATGTTAAGCCTTTTCCCTCCTTCCTCAGCCTTTCATTTGTAACAGGAATTACTCCCATGGAGTCAGCTAGAATTACACCTTTCCAAAAAAAAAAAAAAGGCCTAATTTCTGAGCTCCGCGCTAGGCATGGAAAAGATTGCTTCCCTAAACAGGATTTACCCACTCACCCACCCCGGGCCGGTATATCCCAGGCTGCACAGAGCCTTTTGCCCCGCAGGGCTGTGTTCAGCTGAGGCAGACAGCTGCCTGTATGCTGCCCGTACGCTGCCTGCCTGTGCCGTGCCAGCAGGGCTTGCCGGCAGCACCGCTTCCTCCCTCCTCGTTCTTGCAGCTCCTCAGCTCTTCTCGTTATTTTAGGAGAGATGGGTGGAAGAAGGACAGTCTCTCCCCTCTCTTCTCAGTGTCTCCTGGCATCCAAACATGTTTTAAAAACACAATAAATATGTTTTCTGGCCCAGATTGTGTTACTGGGCTCTAGGCACTGGGGAGTAATTGTTTGAAATGCTGGCATGCCTGTCAAGTGATGCAGGTTGTCTGCTGATGTGGGTCTCCAGTTATGGCTTGCTGGGGATTAGGCGTTTGGAGCGGAGCAGCAGTGGCTGTCCCATCTCTTCAACCTCTGCAGCATCCGTGCTCCCACCCCGCATACGTACACGCAGCCTCTCCATCGCCTGGTCCTGGGTTTGCTTGTGTAGCACATTGCTTCCAGAATGAGATTACTCTTTCTCATGGGGAAAATAAGTCTCCTTGGCTTTATAGGCAAATTAGTCTCAAGGTGCTCAAGTGGGACTCTCATGGCAGTAGCCTTGTGGATGACATTGAGGCAAAATATGAACACCAGTACATTGCGTTTTTTACAGGGTTTTTTGTGTGCCACTCGTTTATTTAATTAACTTATTCCCTTAATTAAGTCAGGTAAGTAACAGTAAGAAATAAAGCATCATGCAGCATCATACTTCATTAATAATCTCAATAATGTTTTTGACACTGTATCTTTTAACATGTATTTATTTTTTAAAGAATATTGAACAGGATACATCTTTTGTTATTTGCTGTTTTCCTGTTCGCTCTTACCTTTCTGCTTGTCTTCATATATTTGAATAATTCCCTTGAATCAACATGATTGGTACACACAAATATTTATGTGCATAACCATCTGCAGATCAGGTAATCGGTGGGAATTAATGCTGAAATTCGTGCTGATGTAGTTCAGGGAAAAGGTGGTAAAATAGGAATAACCCTTTCACAAAAGCCATGAAATGTAAAAACGGCCCATGTTGCAGCATCTGAATAACGGGACTGTACAAAAGAGAAATGACAGTAACATTGAACCTGGCGGTAAACACTTCACAGCTTTCCTTTGGCATCGCAAACTCTTTGAGCTCCGTTATTCTGGTTTATGTGATGCCAACCGGACCCCACGATGTGTTTTACAGCCTTGTAATTCTCCTCCCCAGCATATATTATCTGTATACATGAGTGCGGTGTGACCCTGCTCCCTGGCCTGCTGAAGAAAAATGCCCAACCAAACTCAAACCTGTCGTCCGTGCCCTGTCTGCATAGCACTTAGTCTCGGGAAGGGTGCCCTTGTAATTTTTCTTGTTGGTTGTATTGCTATAATTCCAGAGAGCTGAGCCCATCTGTAGAGGCAACGATGCTTTATCCTCATGAATAAACAGTCTGAAGAAAAGGTAGCATCTCACCATCTCTTATTATTTATTTATCTTCATGTTTGTCCCTGGCTCTTACAGAACAAATAAAAGTGCACTGGGCAGTGTGTGATGTGGACCAGCTGGGGAGCCTGACTTGGCTTTCTCCTGATGGTATCCTTAGTGTCTTCAAAGCTTTGTTTCCTCTTCGTTGAGTGTCAGGCATAAGCGTCGGACAGCGTGCAGGAGCAGGGATGGAGGCAGCAGCCGCATCAGTGGGTAACAAGGGCAACTCCCAGCTCAGCTCCCTGGCTGAGACGGCTGGAGGTGTCCATGGGTTTTGTTCCTCACGTAATAGAAAATGACCCGGGGAGATGCTGGTGCTGGTTGTGTCTGAGCACATACCAGGTTTGGTTAGCTACCAGTTACACCTTGGCTGCTCATCTGCAAACACAAGCGTACAACTGAGCACAGCAACTTTGTGTGCCATCCACTTTTAAGGCAGTAGGGTCACAAATGGGGGCATGCAATTTTTAGTAGGTCATGAGAGGTGGTTATTGTACTGTTGCTGAGTTATAACATCTTCATACGAGATATGCATGTGGCAGTGGAGATTCAATTTAGGGGTGACTGATTTACGAGATTGCACCAGTGATGTATGCAGCAATCTATGCACAGGCTGCTCCAAATGGATGCATGGGGAGTACTTCTCTGGGTATAAATGCGCCATATATTATAAATACGTAATGCTTATATAGACCGCTTTATGCCTTCCAGTAGTATGTGGAAGGAGTAGGGAACAGAGAGATGGCTGCCTCCACTCAAACATGGAACATATTACTGGAGGTGGCAATATCTCAAGGATCAGAAGGGGCTTCTTAAGTGCATCCATTATACATAAATCTTGCATGTGTGTGCAAAGTTATATATGTAAATGAGTACTGGGAGACTAAGTTTTGTATTCTGTCTGTGCCTATGCCTACTCATGCACTTACAGTGTTAGCTGTAGGTTGCAAGTATAGCAAAACCATATGGCTTAAAAAATAACTTCAGCTCTGTGCTGTGAAATGGATGAGAAATGCAGTGTAATGTGCGGAGCTGCAGTCACTACTTTTACCTCTGGGATTTTGACACATCCATTAACAAGGAGACCTTGGTAGTGCAGTTGTTTTCAATCACTGTGAGACTCATGGAAAATTCAGGGGAAAAAAATGCACAAATACCTGGTAATATTGTTTAAGCGATAGTATTGAAATTCCTTCATTTCATTTGAGATATATATGGTCACACAAGTAATATATTTTTATATAAGTGTATATGTATACATATTATTCTCATATGTATGAGTAAACATTCATATAGTACCTTCATTCTAAAGTGTTAGGTTATGTAACCTAACATAAAGGACCTTAAAATTTGGGGGGAAATTAAACTTGTATACAAATATGTTGTATTTCTTTTTGCTCATCAGTAAAATGACACAACCTCTAAGAAACAGGTTATCTGCTTAACAACATAGAAAGGCATCTTTCAACTTAGAAAACCCAAGTGGAGTGTAATGCAGTATCCGGCTTAATTGATGACTTGAAAACTGGGTAGGCATTATACCCAGAGCGGGGCTGGAGGTGACTGGGGACAGTAATTTGATTTTGGATGGAAAAGGATTTTACTGGCTGCAAGATTATCTGGGAAGCGGAGTATACATAATGGTATACGCATAAGGAAAACTCAATAATAGATATGCAAAAATAATAAAGAGATTGAAGTAAGTAAGATAGAGATAAGTCTCAGCAGCAAAATCCATATGTGGATTTCATAGCAGATACTTTTTTAATGAAAAATTTTGGGAAATGTTTTCCCTTTTTCCTTCCAGCTGGCTCCTGCTTGGGCCCCTCTCTAATATAAGCCACATAAGAGAAATGCCAGTCATAATCTAATATTGCACTCGGTGAATATGAAGTATTAAGAAACAATGGGGAAATGAGAAAAAGAGACCGTAGGAGAACTAGTCTCCAGACCTGGCCTCTTTTTCACGGGTTTATCCATTCTAGGAAAGAGGATATATAATATTTTTCAGTAATGTTTTCCACAGTTACTCACTTGCAGCTTTGTTTTTAGCCTGGTTCTTGAGTCTCTGATTTTTTTCTTTCTTCATATTTGCAATGTGAGTCTGATATCCACCATCATCACCAATAACCTGAAAACAAATTACTTTCATAAACCGAGTGAGTTAAACCTCTCACTGTCCCTCGCCTCCACTGCCATTAATGGCCTTTTTGTTCATGCCCCCAGACGCCAGTCTTAAAAAACCCTTGTGCCTAGACATGACTCAGAGGATAGATGTTCAAGCATGAATGACAAATTGGTTTATCGCAAATAGACGAAAAAGAAATGAGGTGCGACGATCTCAAAGCTAGATAGGCTTCTGAAAAGCCAGTGTGACCTTGTGCAACGTGTGTGCCGAGTCGCTAAATTTAACTGGGCGCAGTCTTGTTAAGAAAGTGCTAATGCTTCTTGTCCGGGAGGAAAATGGGCTTTTTGGCTCCCTGGGCACCTGACCTCTTTCGGTGCAAATATTGAATAGCTTGCATGTCCTGACCCGCTTCTATTTACAACGCTTCCAGCTGAGCCCAAGGAAATACTGCCGGGAGCAGGGGAGAGAGGAGACCAAAGCACAGACTGAATTGGAGGAGGGAGGAGGAGAGGGAACCGCATCTCCTCTTCACTGCTTTATACAGCAGGTCTCCTAGAAGTGGAGGAACGTCTTTTGACTTGGACTGTTTTACCTGCAGAGCCTTAAAGGCTGCTTTGTTAAGTTGCTGGAAATGGGATCCATGCTAAGGCCAAGTGGGAGATCTGGAGGGTTAGGAGAGAGCTCATGGCCTTCCCTTTCACGGTTCCTTCTTGGTGTCACAGCCGCCGCGGTGCCCAGCAGGAGTGTGTCATCCCCAGCACCTCAGTGGCACAACCCACAGCCAGCGTGGCAGCATGGAACAGCAGGGCTATGCAGGGCTCTGGTTCAAGGACTTTTCCCGTTCCCCTGGTGTACAACGTGGCCTCACTTGGGCTTTCTCTAGAAATTCAACTGCCCTACATATTTCTGGAGGCGCATCACCTCTGCTCTGTCAGCTGAGGCCACACGAGCTGTTGACAGCAGCGGAAAGATGACTTCATGCGTCTTGCAGCCTGTGCTCCTGTCTCTGCTTTCCAGGCTGGGCAGCGTTTGGGGTTTTTCTTTTTGTTGTTTGGTTTTTTTTTTTCAACGGGAGGATATATCCTGGCTTACGCTCCGTTTATGATTCACTGTAATCACTAGGTCCTTTTCTGAAAGGCTGTAATCTAATTAGTTGCTCCCCACCCTACATGGAGTGTATTAATAACCACAGGAACAGTTCATCTCAGAAAATCCTTTGAAAACTATGCTTGTGTCACATATGCATGGCATAGTAAAAACCTTACAGAATACTTTTTAGTCATAAATCTCAAAGAGTTTTAAAAAGGAGATGGGTAGTCCTGTTTCCATTTTATGGATGTGGAAGCTAGCCCATGGAGAAGACAACTGATAAGCTTTTCACTACCCCAAAGCGAGCTTGAAGGGTAGAGCTGGAAAGGAGCTGAGCAGTCTGGAGCAGAGTCTGGCAGGACCCTGTGCTGTGCCTACCCTGCCTATGTGAAATGTGTGCTGTGCTCTGCTTCTCTCATATCTAACCCACTTCTTCACGTTATTTTCCCATTAATTCTTGTGTCTCAAGCACTTCAGTGCTGTGGGGTGGGGGTTCTTGTCTCTGAGGCCATATGTGCATCAGAAAGATAAGTGTTAAGTCCCAGTATTCATGTTGGCTTCCCACCAGTCAATTACAATTTTTGCTTTGGAGAGCCAGCTCTTTTGAGAAATCAGCAAATCAGCAAAATAGGAAGGTGTGTGGTTTGCAGTTAGTGTACTGGCTGGAGGTGTTTGCTTCTTGAATCGCTCATCATCACTCTGCTTAGCGTACGAAATGTCGTGTATCAGATTACCTCTGTGCATTTTTGTCCTCTTTTTCTATGCCTCCAAGGTACAGTGGTAACAATTACTTTTTTTCATAAACCTGCTGGACAGCACTGCAGCCGCTTGGTCAGATCTCCTATTTATTTGGCTTGTTTAGGCTTGCGGTGATAATTATTTTTTCTCTGAAGCGTATGATACAACCCATGAGGCCAACGTGAGGTTGCCATGAGCCATGCAACGCAGCAATCACTGGCAAATGCTGATTACCTTTGTGCTCAGATGATTTGAGAGGATGTTGCGTGAAGGTGTAAATAGATAATTTTCTTTTAGCTTCTGTTAGCAATGCAACCAAAGGGATTCCCACTCATTTAGCATTGTTCCAGTTCACTTTGCAGCAGCCTTGTTAGCCAAGAAATATCCTGGTGAGCTTCTGGTCAAGAAGTGGCTTTCTAAGTACCACTAGAAAAGCAGCCAGCCCCCCTGGGGAAACGGACTCCTTTTTTCTTGTCCATGTTTGTTACTAGAAGCTGGCTTTAGCATTTACACCGACTGCTCACAGTTCGAAGAAATAAAAAGGTTAAAAAGTAATTTGCCAGGTTTCTTTTACACTTATTCACAGAAAATCAAAATTAATGTTTCTCTTCAAATTGAGGTTTTCTTTTTACTTTGCCATTTCCCTCTCCTTTTTCTTCATGTTAAGCCAAGACTCCTGGGTCCTGCAATGAAGAAGAGGGGTAGCAGCCTTGTTGCTAAAACTTGGGAGTTTTGAGAATGAGGTGGAAGTCTCTCAAGGAGATTTCTGTTTTCTCTCCAAGAACAGTTAGTCATTCCTAAACGGATTATCTTCAGCAGGACAGCCCCGCTGAGCACGAGGGAGCATTTTCCTTTCTTAAAGGGGTTTAAGGGACCTTTTTAATTGCCAGTGTAGCAGCAAACTATTTTTTGTATTAAATATGGGGAAGAGTTGGAAACTGAAGAGTTTACATGGATGGTTAGGGAGACACTGTGGGCTTTATTTCCACAGATTGGAAAAAATTCGTCTTTTGGTTTTATCCTCCTTGTTTTGCTGCTGGATGGGTGGCCTTCACCTGGGCGGGAACTGCTGGCCAGGCAGCATGGTGGCCACGGATGCCACAGCCTCCTCTCCCAAAAGGGCTGCTGCCGTCGGAGCCAGTCCTGCTCTGTGGGATGGATTCGGGCTCCCTCCAATCCGTGTCTCTCTGTGCTAGGAGGGGTGTATAGGGGCAGACCGTCGGCAAAAGGGTAACCCAGGCTGGGCAGGTGTAAGGCTGGTCTTTAACTGCACATGCACAGTTGAGCCATTGTGATCCTTCAGCCAGTTTTGCTCTGTGTCAGAATCCAGCTGGAGAAGACTCAGTACTTCGACTAATTGTTGTTACTTGGTCCCAGTACTTCCCCGTCAGTTGCATGCCAGCTTAGCATAAATGCAGAATTTACACTGACTCCTGTCATTTTGGCTGAGTTTGTACCCTTCACCGAGGGCCAGCACACTGCCACGCTGGAAATTTTAGGCTCACATGGGATGACTGCTGCTTTGAAATTGAGATAAATATCTTTTTACTGCCTCACAAATGGGGAAAAAAAGGACCAAGGTACCATTTGTACAGACTCACGTCTGAGTGGGAGCCAAGTATGGAGAGGAAAGCTGGTGTGTTTTTGCAGGGGTGAAAGGAAGGGTGCCTACTGGAAAGCCCCCCTTGAGCCTGGAGCTGTGGTTGCACCTCTGAACCGTAGCCAAACTGCACCCTGTGCTGAGGACTTCTCCTCGCCATCCCTCCCCTTGCTTAGCTTGGGGACTGCCACCATGGGCAGCCTGGCGGTGGGCAGACCAAACCTGGTGAGAACCTATGGGTCACGACTGATCTAGCAGGCAGATAAAGAAGTGCCTTGTTTATTAAAACAAATGCCCTAACGAGTCTAATTCTTTATGTGTTTATTATGAAAGAATTCACTTCAGATGCGTCTTAATTTTCCTGCTCAGCTTTCAGCTATAAACCTGGTCTCCCTTGTTTTAATTACTCGTATATTGATGCCATTTCCTCCAAGCCGGTTGCTAGGCGAGGGCAGGCATCCTCAGGCTGTGACCACCCCAGTGGCCGGTGGGTTGGGGGCCGATGCAGGCATGTGGGGTGGCCTCCCCCGGCTGGGGCAGCCGGTGGGACCCCCTGACCTGCAAACGCACCCGGGGTTCACCACCACCTCCGGCGGGGAAAGCGCTTGCGGCACGGGAATTACCGGTCCCATTACCACTCCAGTGTCAGGGAAATGAAGGTTTTCCATTACAAGATCACGGTAAATCACAGGGGGGGATGACAGCCTCGTTAGCATGGGCGAAGTTACTGTAATTTATGTATAAATAACTCCTTTGTGTCAAGATAATTCAGCTACCTTGAAATGCCTTCTCGCAGTCTATAGAGATACCTGTGATTTATGCACCATAGTTCACGGCACTTTCCTAATTACATACAGACATTTTAAAGGATTTTTTTGGTGTTCGTGCTTGCAGGTCAGCCCTTAGTGGTAACCTCCTTCTGCAGGAGGTCCTGGAGGACAAGGAGCAGGTTGGCTCCTTCGCTGCCCTGCTTCCAGCTGGTTTGTCCTCTGCCACCAGGACTTTGCTCAGCAAGTTTGTGCAGGATCCAAGGGCCACCAGCCACAAACTGCCTGAGTAGCAGAGGCACATGATGCCCCCCATGGTGACAGGCCGTGTCATCGGTTTCCATCGGTTCTCAATACCTTCCTTTAGGAAGGATTTTGCTTACAATTAAGCTTGGCCTTGAAAACGGGGGACTGTTTTGCTGCTTCCCTTTGGTCATATTGTTTGCTTGCTGAGGAGCAGTATGGCTGTCAGGTTTAATTTTGCATCTACATGAACTTGTTTAGATTTGCCTGCCTCCTGGTGGCTAATGCCAAATATCTGAAGGCACTTTTTCTTTTTTTACTGTGTGAGGGAAGGTATTTTTTAAGTAAGGGCTTAAAAGTGCTTGGCGTTACTGGACCTACAAACTCCATTCTCCTTCTCCGTCAGAGCATTTCTGCAGCCTTAGTTGTTTTCCAGCACATCAACATGCTATTGGCACATTCAACGGCATCAGTATTTTTTGTGTTAGCGATATAGAGACATGCAACCTTTTACCGGCCATAGTCTTTAGCCAGGTGAAACACTCCATCCATTCTTTGGGGTAAAACATGAGCTGCTCGTGTGGACTCTTCTGACCAGGAAACCCACGTCCCTGCTGCCCCAGGTGGGTGTGCACGCAGATCTGATATTTCTTCCAGGTACTTTGCAGGGAAATAGGAGCCAGGCTTTTTGGTTAGACCAGGCATGAAGCAGGCTGGAAGGCTGCGGGGTCACAGGCTTCTCTCTTTCTGCATTTCTCGGTCTCTCTCCCTGCCATGCTGATTTTGTCCTGGCACCCTGTGCAATGCCGGCTGGAATTACAGACTCGAAAAGCCAGAGCATGAGTCTCTATGTTACAGTAGCTCCTGGTGTGGTTGATGATTTTACCTTTGTTACAGAAATTTCCCCTCCACAAAAGAGCCAAGTAGGAACGCAGCTTTCGACTCATTTGGCTTTCAGTTACCGAGCAGTTAATGAAAGCGCTGTGTTCCTCCAGAAATTCATCGCATGTTACAAACAGCAGCTGAGTTGGATCATGGCCAAGTAAGGTGCGGGCAGGCTCCTCCGCCCATTTTAAAGACAGGAAAGAGAGAGGTGGTTCAGGTACCATGTGTGGACGCTGAGGGTGTAAAGAAAGAAGTCCAGACTTACTGTACACATACACTAACAAGAATAATACTAAAAGAGCTGAAACAGCAGCCTCAGCTGATCCGACACCTTTGTCTTGATGGACAAAAGGTGTGTTTTTCATTTTCATTAAGCTTAATATGATTGAACTAACAAGACTGAAAAGTCTCCCTTCATCACTGCTGAGGCATGCTCCCATCTGTGGCTGCCACCATAGCGTTGGAGCCTGTTGAGGACCATTGGCAGCGTGTCCTTCATTGTGCCATCTGAGACTGAGCTTGAGGGCATGCTCTGCAATACCTGATGGAGGAGGTGTGACATTTTGATGATAGACTTGTACCTTGCAAGCAATATTTGGGCTGTTTTTTCAATTAGCCTCTGTCCAGCTCGAAGCACAGTAGGAGGAAGAAAAGAAGAAAAAAACTAATGATGAGCTGCAGGCAGGCCAGGTTGGAGGTGAAGCACCCTACCAGTCTCCTTGGGGAAAAAAACAAGGCCTTAGATATTGAACAATTTTGGAAACTTCACCCTTGGCTTATTTCATGGGGGAAAAACCCAGGCCTTGAAGCTCCAGCAGTAGAAAAGGACCTTTTAGTGGTTGCTCTGCGGTGGTGGCTGCAAGGAGAAAGGATTGGTGGGGCTGGCAGATGCTCCAGCAGGTTTTTACTTGATATCTGGGCAGCACAGTGTTCAATCCTAAATTCAGAGTGGTCCAGCAAGCCGTGAGCACCGTCTTCAGGTAAGGAGCTATTACAGAGAGGGACTTCAGGGTATGGGTCTAAGTATTTTGTGGTGTCTTTTCAGGGCAGAAAGTCGTATTGCCCTCCGCTGCTGTATCTGCAAAGCCAAGCTCTCCACAGTCTTCTTTTCTGATAGGGAGTTTTTGCCTTAAATACAGAACTTGATAAAAATAATGATTCATCTGCTGTTCTCATGCCTAAAAACAGTTGTTTGCCAAATAGTTTAATGTCTGAGCCTTTAAAAAAAATGGAATAACTTAGACACTTTATAGGGTTTTTTGCTTTAGCCTCAGAGACGGCGAGCAGGGGATTTGACTTGAAGAGAAAAACACATGTGCACTAAGGGAGTTGTGGAGTTTGGGGGTTTTCCCAAGCTGTGCTTGGCTTTTGCAGGCTCCAGCCCTGTGCTCCCCCAGCCCACGCTTCCCAGGTGCATGTGTACTGCAAGGCTCAGGGGGAGCTAAGGTTGCAGTGTCCTTCAGAAAATCCAGCTTTCCAAAGGCTTGAAATAAAAACTTTGCAACTGAGCTGCAGAGTTTTTAAGGGGAATTCTTTGGGGATGGAAAAAAATAGCTCGTCATAGCATTTCAGAGAATTTAGTGAAAGGCAGTGCTGCAGCAAGGGATGGTTTGGATATATTTTTTTTTGAATAATGGCATGGGGGATTTCTTTTCCCTTTTGTCTCATAGTGAGAAGAGCGTGTACGACTGACTTCTGAACCGAACACATTCCTTTTAGAAATTGGAACTGGTGTTAAACTGTGATTTGACCCACTGATGAATTAATGAAATGCTGAAGCACTACAAGTTTTAAATAACTTGCCCAGTCCCACAGGAAATTCAGAGCAGACCCAGGACCAGAGCCCACGTCTGTCGCTGTTGGAGCAGGCTTCCCCAGAGACTGATTAGGGCATGAAGTCCCTGGCAATTCCTCATCACCATCTATCTGGGAGAAGCTGGAGCTGAAGTGAGCCTTACTGCAGGAAGGGAGTCTGAATATTTTGGTTAATCATTTTTTTTATTTTCCCATGGTCCATTTTTTATTCCCCCATTTCCATTTTTTAAAATTGTTTGGATTACCAATGAGCTAAAAAGGATGCATATGCCTAGATGCTTCTTGTAGGTCTCACTGTACCTTCTCTGGAAATGATGGAGCAAATTCCAAAACATGGTGCCAAGAGGATCATTTGCAAGGGAATGAATTTGCTGTAAGCTGTAGTGTTGCCACGGGTAGACAGGCATGCTCGTAGGGGTTTAAAATACTCAAAGGGTCTTGCACAGCTCTGGAGATACAGAGGAAAAATGAGTTTAAAATTGCAAGCTCACTGCCACATTGGGGGAAGGCTGCTGCAGCAAAACATTGTTTAAGGGCTCTGTTTTCAGCATGCTCCTGAAAATGTGCTCTCGGAAACAAGGATTTGTGTCTAAATGGGAATCCAGACATACAAAACACTCCATTTATTCATGTAAATGTCTGTATAAAAATGCAAATGTGGTACCTATGGCTATTGCCTCCGTATTGGGCTACAGTATAGCATATAAAAGGCATACTAATGAGTTTTCAGCAAATTTTCTGAAAATACTTGAACAGTCATGGGCTCTGATGTATAAAGTTACCTTTTAAAGTCATTTAAAGAAATAGATACTTGGTTTTGCATCCCAATGGCTCAGCTTCTTCACAACTTTGAAAATACTTCCAATTTAAAAGAAATCTGAATCTAGAGATCAGCTTTATTTCTAATTCTGCTGCTTGTTAACTTCACTCTGGGGTATATTTCCTAGATACTTCCAACCTCAGCTTATGCATTTATTTACTTAACTCAGGGTTTTGTAATTTTTTGAAAAGCATGTTTTGATCTTCAGGCAGATGCAATGCAGCTGAATCAAAACCACAGTATTTAAAAGGACGGCTGAGGAACAAAGCCGCGTGTGCCTGGCAGAAATGGCAGTAGGCAGCAACATTGAGCTTACCAAGGAGTCAATTTAAAATTGGTGATTAATTTTAATTTTTAAACTTTCCTTAATTTGATGTGATGTGTTACCATGTTGCAAGTATCATTTGATACTCTGCTGTTAGGAATTGCAAGTAAGAATGTTTCGGCTGACACATAACTGAAATACAAGGTGATTTGGAAAGAAGTGGATATTGTCGGTGAATTGTGCGAAACCTGTGCCAGTGCTAATGCTATGCTGCCATTCTTTAATCCGTTTTTAAGAGGAATAGTTAAAATACTGCGCTGCCTGCACTGCCATTCATCCGGCACCGCTTTTGACAAGAACAAGGAGGTTTATCTCTGGGTAAGGCCAGACGCTGTCTGAGCTGTCTTCCCAGGAGAACAAGAAATGAAAAATGAGAAGAAGAAATGAAAAAAGAGGAAACTCCAGCGTGTGAGCGTGCACGTGAGGACGGACAGACACCTCCCCACAGCTTGTCCTGGGCGAAGCAGCCTTCCTTATCTGCAGTGTACCATAGGGAAAGAATGTGTAGCTCATAAGTGATGTTTTTGCAGGCACTGTATGTTCTTTCTCTTCTCAATCACATCTGGAGATGTTCAGCTGGCTTCCCAGGATTTCGGGATGATCTAGAAGGGTTAACTTTTCAATGCTGGGAGTCTGTTTTGCAATAAGGGAAAAAAGAAAAAAAAAGATTTGGTGACTCCTCGTGCTATCTATTTCAAGACATGCTTGCCCCACGAGGTTCATTTCCACAGTCTAAGCTATTTTTAGTCTCCAGAGTGAGACCCTATGCTCCGGTGTATCAGACATAGTAGACATTTAAATATACAAATCTGTAATATCCACCGTCACTCTCTTTTATTCTCCCCTTGCTTGCTTTCCTGATGATTTTCCCTGCCTGCCTTCCCTGGCATTCTCTCCCTCTCCAGCTATTTAAAAAAAACAGCCTGGCTAAAATGGATGGGTTTTGTTGCTGCAGGCTCAGATTTCAGGAGCCTTGTCAGACAACCAAAGCCAGAAATGTGCTGGGATTGCCTTTATCCAGCCTGGGAAACGGCTGGTGATCAAACTTGCCATGTCCTGGTTGAAGAAGCTTTCCTGGAGCGGGAGTGATCAGCTTTCTCCACAACAGCCTTGTCGCAGGGTCCCTCGGCTCTGCGCTCAGCCAAGCCAAACTGCCTGGAGATGCCCTAATGAGGGACAAGCCAGGATGCTTTGTGCTCTAATTAATAAAAAATTAACCTCTGGTCACTGGCTGTTTCCAGCACTCCCAGCAGCACTTGTTTGCAGGCAGGCAGCTATTATTGTCTGTCTCGTTCCTTTGGACTGGCACAAATAAGAGACAAGGGAAGCACCCGTTGCCAAGAGCTTTTCTGAAGTTTTTTTGGAAAGCATCATACGTCCACACATATATGCTTTAAATCACCCCAGGATTAAGTATACCAACCTTAATATTCAATACTGGTTTTGGGGCGGAGGTTTTTTTCCCCTTTTGCTGGCATCACAGGGAGCTTGCAGGGAGGAGTTTGCCCTCATCAGAAATTGTCCAAAATATGTAATTTTGATTTTTCTCAGGGGAGAAAATGGTATGACTAGCTGGCTTTGGAAGACCAACCTTTCTAGCCCTGCGTGTGCTCACCACAGTAGGTGAACCCGTCGTTGACTCAGAGCAGGGAGAGGTTTGGGTTCCACCAGCCAGTTCCTGACCAGCCGCTGACTCTTTGCGACCTTGGAGGAGATACTAAACCTGCCAACTTTATTCTCTGCAGCTATAAATCAACCATTATTTCCATAACAGGGAAGGAATTTTTGTTTTGAAATGATGGCAGAGGTTTAGGGTCTGACTTCTCAGCTCCATGCAGCGTTGCAGACTGTGGAGCAGTTAAATTGGTTGGGCTCAATCTTTACATTTCTCCTGTTCCATAGTTATGAAAGTTAATGGAGATAATTCTTCCTGGAATGACTAACTATGTTTTCAGGCTTGCTCGTACAGGATGCTGGGAACCTTAATTTTGTGTTTTTATGCAGAGATATAATTAATACAGGGTAGACTATACTCCAAGAGGGTCATGTGTGCAAGCAGTTTTGGAGTGATGAGCGGGGCTGCGGTAGTCAGTGTTTGGCACCAAACATCATCTTGGTATCATTTTGAATTGTTTCCACAGTGCGTATTCGTAAGCCTGGAAGAAATATACAGCACTGCCCCACAAGTGCTGCTTTTTTGCTCATTTGTTTTTGTATGTGCTCACCAGATGAGCAACTTTTATGAAAATACCACTTCTGTCCTTCCTGAATTTCCTTTCACTTTGGCTGCTGATAAAGGTTTTATTTGATGAATAGCAGAATAATCCTGAGCTGGTCAGCCTTGCTTTCCATGGCATGCTTGCTCTTCAAGGAAGGAGAAGAAAGGGGAGAGGGGAGGTCAAATTTATCATCTTGAGATATCATCTTGAGCTGTCAGACCACCATGGAAAGAAGCAGATGTTACCGTCCAGAATACCCCTGCCAGATTTCAGCAAGACAATATATTAAATAGCTGATAGTGGTACAACAACATGGTCAATCTTAAATACCTTCTACCCGTGTTAGTGGCTGAGCGGTAGAAGTGCTCAGGAGATAGTTGTTGCAAGTTCATAGGCAACCTGTCTAAAAGGTGATGTTGCGGTGATACGGTCTCGGGGCTGTGGAAGCAGCTCCAGCAGTCGTACTCTAGCACATCATGCTTCCAGCCCTGCACCACTGTCACCAGGCACAGTAGGTTTCATCTTCTCCCTTAGTTATGCTCTCCTTTCCTTTTCCATTGCTTTCAAGAGTTACAGTCCACCAGCTATTTCTGCAGGTCAGTGTTGGTTTCGTGCTGAAGATGACGGTAGAGTTTCATGTGGGCTGGAAAGAGCAGCATGCTGTTCACAAGGAGGAAAGTTTGTGGGAGCTTTTATTGCAAGTCAGGAGGAGGCTACTCTTGTTCTTTAATTACTTTGATTCTTTTCTGCCTTGAGAGGAAAGGAAAAAAACCCCAAACCTTCGTGGAATATTCATAAAGGTAAACCAAATTTGGCCAATAAAGAGTGTTTGGGGAATAATTTTTTTAGAGCTAACGGGAGCTTTCTGATGAGAATACTGTGCTGTATTCTTGCTTGAGATATATATATACCTGCCTATGCATAGAAACAAATACACTATCTTGGTCTTTTTGTTTATTACTGTTGGTTTTGGCACTGAAGTGATACGGTTCTTAAAGTGACACAGGAGACTATCTTCAATGCATTCAGAAATCATAGGAAAAGAATAAAACCATCTCCGTGAACTAAGATGCTAGTGATCTAGCACACCTATTTTTTACACTTTTTAAAATAATTTCTAGCCAAAAAATGTTGCAATTTAAAATGAAGAAGCTCTTTGCTTGCTGGCCCTCTGCAAATGTGATAGTAATCTCCCCAAATTACCTATTTCAAGTCTAAATGTTTAATGAGTAACTGCCTACAAGTGGCAAAAATTAATCAAAACGAGAATGCTTTTAAATCACATCTTTTCACTTCTTCTTTTCAATAATAGATAATTATTGACATTTTTAGGAAGAAGATGTAGTCCCAGAACAGATAGCAGTAATACAGTGAATTCCTTCAGTCTTTCTTTCGACTCGTGTGGGGTTCCTCCTGCTGGATGAAGCGAAATCTTGGGTCTATCGATGGTGACAGCAATGCTCCCTGCAATTGAAAATAGGCTGCTTCCAGCATTTAGTCATTTCTGTTTTGAGGCATATTAAGTCTTTGAGGTCTGTGCTGAGAATTGCCAGCAAGGGGAACAATAACCGAAGTTATAATTTTTGTGGTGCAGAAATATTAGCTCTCTGGCAACTGGACTAAACATACCAGACTCATTTCTCATAGGACACCGGAAAAGGTTCAACGCAGACTGCAACTCAGACAAATTGTTGATGTTTCAGAGCACAGACCAGGAAGGATTAATTTGTGCAATAACTCTATTCATGTGGTCAGGAATTTTGAGTTGCAACAACCCATTTGGCAAATGAGTTGCTAATGTCGTCTGCAAAATCCAACTTCACTCGCTAAACTTGAGAGCGTATTTTTTGTTGTTGTTGAGTGCTGCTATAGGTATACATTTCCCCTCCATCCGAAATGAGAACGTAACCCTCATCTCAGATGTGTGCACTGAAGGAGAGAGGAGCAGAGCTGTTAATGCAGTGAATCGTTTAGGGCTGTTGGTTTATCAGGCTTCACAGGGTTTAGTTCTAGTTCAATGTGCAGATTCCTGAAACAGCAGAGATGGCTGCTGAGCCTTACTGGAATTGGTTTATTTTTTGGTCTTTTGTGTTAAGAGAAAACTGTGGTTCGTATAACTTGGGAACCCTTTTTCCTGCAATCTCAGGAATTTCTTGCATGTGTGTCCCCAGTGTATAACGTGCACATATTTCTAATATAAAAGTGCAGGCTCACTTATATGAAACATATTTTTACTGGGTTGAGACCTATATAAATACAGTAAAGGTGTTTTGTGCATGCTGATATATATGTGTATATAAAGGTCCTGAATCAGAGATGTACCTAAGCGTGCAGTACAGTCTATGAACCTCTCTCTCATTTAAGTTATATTCTGAATTAATTTTTATATTGTTTTTAATCTCAAAGCCATCAACACATTTCTTTAAAAACAGTAAATCAGCCCCTCTGTGGATTTCCTAGCTCCGTCAGGTTCAGGAGTAGTAAAGCCTATTTCAGAAAGTGCTTTTTGCAGTGTTTCTAAATGTGAGTGCGGCTTCTACAGTTGTTCTTCATGAAAAGCACTTTTTGACAATCTCAGAAAATGTAAATTTAATCTTGATAAGTGCTTTCCCTGAATGCAACCTTTCCTCTGTAGTGGGAGAGTGCATATTACATCAGCATAAATGCATTCAGATAGCTCTATATACAGGCAAGTGACCTTTCATTCAAAAGATGGTTTAGGATCATTTTGAAGACCCTATTATCCATCATAAAGTTTTGTGTAGATTAGGGAAAATGTAATAGAGTTTTAAGTTTTTGGTGATTTTTTTCCCTGTGTAACAAAGCGAATCAGGACTCTTTCCCTAGAAGTCATTTCCCACACTGTCTTCTGAGCCGATCGCTGTCATTATCTTAGGTCTAGAAAGTGCTATTCATTCATTTTTTCTGCCCTGCAATATAGCCAGTGTTAGCAGGTAATGCAGAGCTTTCTATTGTTAATGTATAGCACCGGTGAAATGGAAAAACTGGAGTCTTTATTTTTTACTCCCTGTTGCTTCTTTTCAGTTTACAAATGAAATTTTAGGTTTTTCAACAGCATTTCCAAGAAGTTTCACTTCCTACCTTATCAGAAGAGTCATAGGGAAAAATACAGCGAGATTGTTTAAAAACAAAAAGTAATTTTTTAGAGATGTTTTTGTGTGTAGGTAGTGTAAGTGTGAATGAACTACCTGGCTTGTAAGCCCTGAGACAGTGGTGGAGTATTGTGGCTTGAAAACGATCCCAAATTTTTATTTTCTCCAGGCATTCAGCATCCCAACATCATTCTGGTTTCCACAAATATAATTGAAAGGGAAGATTTCTCAGAGCCCTGTGCTGTTTTAATGAGGGTATCATGTGTCAATCAGGGCTGAGCTATTTACCCTCTGGACAGCCAAAGCACAGCAGCAGCTGGATTTGAAGGCTCCCGTGCAGTCTTGCCTCCTCATCAGCACCGCGTGGACCCCAGGAGAGTGATCCACGCATCCAAAGCAGCTGAGATGCATCCAAGGCATCTGCCCAGTCCTGGGAGATGTAGTTTGGGACATGACGGACATCTGCACCCTTTTGGAGCTGCAGCTGGGAGGCTGGGCAGAAGACCCTGGGATACCTGAAAAGCTAGCAGACATCTGCATTTGGGCACATGAGTTGCTCTCCCGGGTTCGGTGCCTGTCAAAGTTAGCCTATTAGAAATCTCTTGAGCAAATTTCAATGTGTTCCGAGTGAGACCTTCGTCTCCATGGGCGTGGTGGTGATGTGTTACGGTACTAGGAAACCTTATGCCAGATTTCATTGTATAGTACAATTTTGCATCTTGCACCTTGATTTTCCCATATATGACAGTTGAAAGGGCTTGCTCTCAAATGGCTTGTGCTAGCCTGGAGCAATATTCTTGGACTGGTTTAAAGCCCCTAAATCTCTTACTTATGTTTTGTTATTCCAGTTGTTTTACATTCCTGTTGAGGCCTTGGAAGATACTTTGCTTCTTTGTTTTCAAGTTTTCTTAATGACTGTTTAGCTTGTCCAGGCAGTGCCTGTGCCTCAGCAGAAGGCACCCTTGGCTTCTAATCTTCTGACTCTCAAATAAACTCAATTTCAAAGTTTGTGAAAACCAAGCTTTTTAATCTGATGATTGGATGGGAGCATAAAGCTAAGAACTTGGCAGCAGAGAGAAAAACGAGAGGATTCATCTTCTTTGGCTTAAGACTTAGGAGGTTTCAGCCTTTGCCGTCGCCTTGAATTCTGCGATGATTCATGCATGTGGATGTGCGGAGGAGTTCCTGGGTAAAGCATGTGTGGGCATATAGATGTGCTGTAGTGAATACCGCGGTTGACGGTGATTTGGTTGAATTGCAGGTTTCTATAGACAATAAGAACAAGAGGGTGAGCTATAGCAAATGCAAGCGTGATTAGCATTTCCAGCGTGAAACCCTTCGGTCAGCAGGAAAGAGGAAAAGCAAAGCAGTTTGACACATGAGAACAAGAACATTTCTTATTGCCTAGGCTGCTCCCCGAGACTTTGAAATGCCCCTCTTTGTCAAGGAAGCATGCAAATGTTCTCATTATTTTCTGTAATTTGCATTATTAAAGAAAAGTTATTACCCAGGCTCAAACTTTCTTAGAGCACTGAGTCAAAGATAGTGTTTTGCTTGCTGACACTGCATGCTCAAATGGACCTAATGGCGTACTGTTCAGGAGTATTTTATTTTTAAGGACCCTTAATTGCTTTAACATGCCATGCTGTAAACAGACTGAATCATGGATAAACAGCAGTCCTTTCCAGCTCTGTTGTTAGGTAGGGTTAAAGGCGCTGGCTCAAATTAAGAGTTAATCCTTATTCTTAAAGCAAGGGAACTTAAGTCCTTAAAAGAAAAAGAAAAAAAGCCCCTTTAGTAGTTCCTAATCCTGATTTTTAGCCCTGGGTGCTTCCAGAGCAATCCCGTCTCTGATTCTGGAATCCTTTTTCTGGCTGGTTTTTTCTGTCATCTGTGTTTGTCTCTCTCCCTGTTGATCATGGACCCGTGTTGCTGCTGTGAAGCTTGCCATGCCTTTTTTGTTTTTCTGAAAGTCCATCCCTGTGCAGACCCTGCATCTTTCTCTCTTTGATGGGCTGGGGATGCCCTGATGGAGCAGGGCTCTCCTCCAACAGTACTGGAAAACATGCTCTGCCTGAAGGAGCTGGAGCAAGCTGGATGCTCTCTATCGAGAAGTGACACTCTCGATCACAGCAGGAGCCCTGTGGCTGCTGAGGGCAAGGCGTGGGGGACACTGGGGGTCTGTGAGACCGATTCCCAAAACTGGCAGCAGTGCCTCAGATTTTAAAAACAAATCATTGTGAAATGGCTGGAGAGTTTTCCATTGTGATTTTCCTACCCGGGCTAAGGACGGTCAAAGCAACATGGGTTCGGGGTGAAATGAAGTGGTGGCATGGCCACCCCACAGCGCTGTGCTGGCTGCCGGCCGGGGAGCCCTGCTGTGGGAAGCGCGGCAGAGCAGCCCCGCTGCTCCTTTTTATTCCTGCTAAGGAAGAGGAGGAATGAGTTGTTGATGTCTGAGAAAGGCAAAGGGCAGGGGAAAAAGCAATAAAGTGCTTGTCTGGGATGCAGGCTGGAGCAGCGAGGAGGGAGCCGTGGGAGATGGAGGGCTGGCACTGATTCCAGCCTTCCCTCCTGCACCAAGCTGTGTTGAGGAGCACGTTTGACTGCAGAAGTACAGATGCTGATCCACCCTGGAGGTCAGTTTGCTTATTCATTTCTCATCTCTGGCTTTCCATTTACACCAGGGAGCAGTTCAGCTCTCTGAAAGACTTTGCTGGTGTGAGGGGTTGCTCTGGTACCCATGTGTCCATATCACATCGGCTTATCTTACCCCAGGGTTTTGTCTCTAAGGATTTGAGTGCTGGTCAGGATGTTTCCCATGGTCCGGCTCTGCTGCGTATGTACACACACGTAGCAGGAGGTCCGCGTGTGAGCTTTGATTCCAGCCGTAGGACGGCTACGGGATGGGTTGGAGTGCTGTGATAACAAAAAGGCAATTTCTCTAATCCAGGTTGGCGTCTGCTCTGCTTGGAAAATGCCTTGTTCACTCTTAGCCTCTCAAATATTCCTCTGTAAACAGCTCTGAAGAGTGGATCCTCCTAATCTTCCCCAGTCATCGATATGCCATGTCCTAGCTCACCAGGACTGTTTTCACATGGCGATGATCCGCTTGCTGAAATTGGTATGAGGTTGCTGCCTGTTAGCCCTTGTATGGGACAGGATAGCTGCTGGTGCTCTGGTCCCAAAATCAGATGACAGTGGCCTCCAGGGGGTAAAAGGGCATTTGCCCAGGTTGTGGCAGAGCTGAGCTGCACCAGCTCGGGGTCTCTTCAGCCCAAGAGGGTGCTTCTTGCTGTGGCTTCGCAGGGTTGCGCAGCGAATGGTAGGGGGAATGCTGAGGGGTCTTTGGAACAAGGGCATTGCTTGGACGTTTGTCATCCTGCAGGACAAACAATTGGCATCACATTTTACACCGAGTAATTCTGGAGTCCAGATGAGCATTTAAATATGTTGAATCAAAGGAGATGATTGTGATCAGGCCACTTTGTCTTCTTGACTTGGAGTATTTTCTCCTCAAGGGCGTTTAAAACAATGGAGTTGAGCCTTCAGATTCGTAGCTGCCACCTTATTATCCTATTAGTCAATTATGGCTGCTGAGGAGCAGGAGTAAGTGACAGTATGGCAGATTACAGCAATTTATTTGCAGTTCTCATAGTCTGGTACCGCATATCATCAGGCTGTTTAAATTTAATGATAGGTTTTTTGCATGTGTTTTAGTGCAGTTAAAGTTGTAATCAAAATGTTTAGGAAAACCCCCACTGACCTGCATAAATACTCCCATCTTCAGCACTGCTTTCATGCCCTGTTGTAATCTTTATTAGCAGAGCTGACTCACTAATTAGGGGAAGCAACCTGCCTTGGAAATAATAGATTTTTTTCTTCTTCTTTTTTTACCACTTTACAAAGCTTTGAGGAATAGAAGTTGCTGGTGACTCTGTGTCTTGGCTCTGCTTCTGAGCTGTTCTGTCACCACCCACCTGATTGAAATTAAAACCTTGAAACAGGTACATGTTAGCTTATTTTCTTTAGCTTATTTTCTGTAAGCCTGGCACATTATATTCTATACAGAGGAAAATAGTCACCCCCTGGGCTTTAAGCATCAGGCAGAGGTGGTGTTCTTGAGGAGGTGTCTGCGGTCAAACAGCGCAGCCTCCAGCGCAGTCCCAGCTCCCATCACATTTGGTCTTCAGACATCACTGTTGGAGAAGAATGGAGAAACTACCAAGATTTTGTCTCATGGTGTCTCGTGGGTTTGTAGCTGATGAGATGACAACCGTGAGGTCTGAAAGCAGGCTGGGGGATCCTCAGCAGCATCCATACCCTTTCAGCAGAGGTTTTATAGGGCTTACGAGCTGGCTGCTGGTGGCCGCCTGCTCCCTTGGGATACTCAGCCTGTGGTGGGATGTGGACCAAGATGCCTTGCCGCTGTTGGCCTGACATTGGGTGGAGCATCCAAAAGCTCAGCAGCTCTCCTGGCCAGGGTACATATACACCTGGCTTCTGAAAAATTTAAGAGATTTTTCTCAAGGATTTGGGGTCTAACTCAGATATTCAGTTGCTTCATCCTGCACTAAAATAAAGGTGTAATCATCAAACCCATGAGCATGTTCAGCTAGGGTGCTCAGAGCCCAGGTGAGGGAGATGGATGAGGTTGCAGCTGCCTGCTGCTGCGTGCTTTGATGCAAAGCACCGACCTAAATGAAATAGGGATATGCAGGATGAAATTTAGGGAAAAAGTGTTGCACGACATATAGGGAGCTGTACAAATAGCTGCTAAGTGCTGAGTCCATAAACCATGTTGCTTACACAGAGCAGAATGGGTGGCTGGGAGACAAACGGCTCTGGGAAGAATAAGGTGAAGAACGTGTTTCTGCTGTAATGACCTGAAATGGAGTGGAGGATAACGAGAAGTCCTGGACTGAGATTGTAGCCACAAGTGGACAGGCCTTTCTCCTCTTCCACCCTTGAAAGGAGCTGGCAGGGTAGAATCTTCCTCACTTTTGTTTTTCTCCTCTGCAGCTCAGGTTTTTGATTGAGTTGGGGCAGGATTTTTTACTTGCCTTTCCATTCATCACCTGCATTTATTCAGTTACTGTGCATGAGATGCCTGGATCCAACTGCAGCCCTTCAGCAGCAGCATTTTGGGTTTTCTGCCCTGTTTTACCAAACCACCATCAACTGTCTTCAGGCGGTGAACCTCACCAACCCCCCTCCCTCCTGCCTCTGTGCCCCGCACTGGAGCTTTCCCAGTGGGATACCGGCCGAGATGCCGCCATTCCCGTTCATGGGAGCCTTGTGCAGGTTGGTCGGCAATCCCAGGGCCGACGACCCAGGCACAGCAAATGGACCGCCTTCCCCAGGGACTTCCATGGGGCTGGGATAATCCTGCCTTTGCTTTGGTGGGAAGAATATTCTCTGAGCAGAGGAGTGGTGTCAGATTGGGATTTAGAAGTTACTGATTAGTGAGTAATAGTATGTAAAGCTGAGCTGGGCTTCCAGAAATATACCAGTTGTGTGTACGAGTTAGAGAATGGTTTACAGATGATGGGTGTTACTTTCTGCAAGGGCAGGGACAATTAAATGGATTTTCTTTGCTGTTAACCAAAAGGCATAATACCATTTATTATATCCATATTGGGAATATGTCACATAAAAATATAATTGATGAAAGTATTATCTTGCTTAATTGGGAAATCGAAAAAGCCACTTTCCCTTTATTTACAGATTATTAGCAGCGGTATCTTCTGTTTGGTCCATGAAGGTTTGCACGTAAGTCACAGGCTTTGTGCATTATATTCAGCATGTAATTCTCTTAAAGGACTCTGGCTCCTCAGTTTCAGGAATGGCAACTTCTAGGGACATGCAGTTGAAGCCTCATGGTATTTTACAAAGGCATGATACAACCAACACCTACGGTAACTGAAAGATTAGGAGGAAAAGTAGCAAAAATATTTTTTCTATTTTATTAAGTAGGTGAATTCCCTAAATCTTGTGTTGGACCTCTTCATAGGAAGGAGTTTCACCTTGACTCCGTGTGACAGTGCCTTGCGCAGTCAGGATAATTATTTTTCCAGCACTGATTGGCAGTAAGTTGCTGTCTTGTGATTTTGAGGATGTTCTTCCAGGAACAAGAAACTTGTTTTTAATGGGAAAATATGGTTATGAAATCATGAAAAATATGGGAAGAGTCTGAGGCAGAGATAAAATTCAAACGGAAGAAAACAGGAAATGAAAGAAGAAAAACTGGCCCCATTTGGATTTTAAGCTCTTGCTTTTCTTTTAAACTTCAATTGGTTTTTAAATCAAAAGCCTTTTTAAACAGAAATCCAAACTTTTTCCATCACTTAAATTATTTAAACCAAATATAATGATGATTTGATTTTGCATCAAAAAATGTTAAATCAAATGTTTTCAGTGAGTGGGCAGTGCCTGCTGAAAAGAAATTAATCAGTGAAGGGTTTGGGTTTTTTTCATAAGCATCTTTAATGAAGATGTTCTCAGTTTAAAGCACTTTTTCTTTTGACAGCAGAACACGTTTTTAGTGAATATAAGGCAGATTTCCTCCTCGTGAGCCGAGGGACGTTCATCTCCGTAACCATGTCCAGAGCACAGGGGGCAAAGGTGGGTGGCCATGCCAGGAGCAGGCGTCAGGGATGGGATAAGGCGCTCGGAGCGCTCTGGTGTCCTTCTGTTGGGTGTGCCACTGTGGTGGAAACACGCCTGCTGCCCCGAGGGGCTCACCCAAAGTGAACCTGTGCCCGTGGTCAGTTTTGAGTGCTTATTTTGTGTCTGAGAGGTGTTGCGATGAGGGGAGAAAAAAGTTGAAAAACAGTTGGTTTTATTCTGTCAGTGTGAAAACAGATTTTAAAGAAACTTCTGAGCAGAAGCTCACTGTCTGAAACATATGGACATTTTTCAAGCAGAGTAATTTATTAACCTCTATTTGAGTAAGCAGAAGCTGACTGAGATGCTGCTTTCAAGCTTGATACTAAATGAGAGAGAAGCATATTTCTGAAAGAAAAATTACTCCTTTGGAGTCTCTGTTCCCCGTTGCACATTTTTGCCCTCCCAAGCTGAGTGGTTCAGGTGCAGCCATCGCAGAAGTGACGGGCAGGAAAGCAGTTTAGGCGGTGAGCCAAAACCTGCCCATGTGAAACCTGGGGACCATTTCTGGGCTGCAGCCCATCACGTAAAGTTGGTCAAAAGCTCTTGGTGGACTTGGGGCTATGGTTGACTTGCGTCTCCATAAAGGGACATGTCATTACACCTCCCTCATGTTTGATCTCCACTCCCTGCACTGCAGGAACCAAATCCTGCTCTGCCTCCCCAATGCTTTGCATGAGTGCTTATGGTTCAGCTGTTTTACAGGGGGACATTGCCGTGCAGTGCAGGTCGTTGGCTAAAGGGGTGCTAAACCAGGTAGATTCTCATCCAGCCCCTAACAGGTGGCCTTAGCTGAGGAGCACGGCTTCCGTTTGCACAAACTTCCTTCCCCCTTGCTTTCTGTTTTCCAGCAACCTCCTTGAAATACAGGTTTATTTTCTGGCAGTATTTGAAAATCTGCGACATTGTGAGTGGTAATGGGCAATGGCTTAAAGCACAGAAGGTTCAAAAGCAGAGTTCATCAGCACGGTAGAATAAAGCCCAGGTCTCTGAACGCACAGTAAACCCTGCCTAATAAACTTTCAAAAATTGTCTGGTTTAAAAATTAGCTTGGGCCAGGATTTCCTTTGGTCCATCAGACATTGGTTGCTTCTGCTCTTGAGTTGCACGATGTCCTCATCTTTATAGGGAAAACTGCTCGAATCATTGGGAGCGGCTCCAAATGATTGGTGACAAGACAGAGCTGCTTATTTACTCCTAGAATAACCATAAGCATTGCATGAATGCAATGACATGCCTCATGTCTGGTGCTGGTTATTGCCTGGAGCCTGGAGCCAGACAGTTGACTGTGTGCTTGCGAGGCGGCTCCCTGGCATCACAGTGGGACTGGTCTTGCAGAGAGAGCGGCTGGCGTGCAGCAGTGACTGCATGCTCCTGCGTTAATCTGGAAGCGCTGGAGCCTAAAATTATTAGCAGCACTCAATCTGAAATTGGACAAGATGCGATGTCATAACCAGATGATGTCAGAAATTTATTATTTTTATGTCTTTATGTAGGGGATGATGTTAAATTCTTATTTAAAGGGGTTTAGGCTTTGTGTTTCCTTTCTGAGAAGGGAGGGCAGTGTGGAAGCTCTGGCCAGCTTAGTGCCATGTCCTTCTCCAGCGCTGCCCCAGGCCAAAGGGCTGCAAGAGGTGCATGGACTGCCTCTCACCCAGATGGACACATCCAAAAAGTCTCCCTGGACCAGCTTAAGGTCACAATTTTGGCTGCTGTCCGTCCCATCTACCACCCTAGTGACATGAAATGGCCATGGCTGGGGGCACACAAGACTCCTGCTCGTGTGGGACTGCCCCGTACCACTGCTCATAGCCATCAGGTGCCATTAGATGAGCTAATCTGGGGTTGTCTGCCTAAAACAGGACGTGTGATCCACCTTTCATGGCACCCTTGGTGTCCAATTTACTTATCGCCCAAAGTCCAAATAAATAAAAAGTTTCCCCATTACTTTCAGTGGACCATGTCAGCATGAAATAAATTACTGCTTCAGTTCATTTCTCAGCACCGTGTTTGCTCACACCCTCTCTCCCGCACCTCTTTGTGTGGTAAAATACCTGAATTCTGAGTTCTGAGGTGAGCGGCAGCAAGGCGAGAGGCAGCTTGGGGCCGTACTGCAAATGCTCACAATGGCTTCATTCTCCCTGGGGACCTAGAGGGATCCAACCCCTTTCCAGTGCTCTTGGTGACCATGTCCCAGAGCTGAGCAAACACTCCAGGCCAGATACACAGGAGTGCATAAGCACTGTTCACATATTTATTTTAATGGGAATTAAGTGAATGTATAGCTTTTGACCTCGCTTATGCTCTCCCTAATCTTTAATGTAATTGGAAACACTGGCTGTAGTAAATATTGCAAATGTTTCTCAGAGTTAGGCCTTTAAATCCCACTGTGTGAAGCAAATAGACAAATACCAGATGATATTCTGGCATTCCCCGGCTGGGTGCGTGGAAGCGAGTCCCTCACGCCTGGATTTGCATGGCGTCGGGAGGCATCACGTCTCAGTAGTTATCACAGGAGCTCATCACCCCCAACCTGGACAAAGGGATGCTGCATGGTTCAACGCTGCTGCCTGCTGCTCAGCATCTTGCCAAGAGGGAGAGGCCCAAGATGGCCTTACCATCACTAAAATTTTCCTTCCTGGTGTTCGTAATTCTTTTCAATTGGTGCCAAGCAAAAAAGCAAGAAGTTGTTGTTCAAGCAGCCTTTTTTGGGCAATTTTTTTCTCTCTGACAGCATGAAATGTCACGTGTGTCTCCAAAGAGCCATCCAGTCACAAGGGAAGCACAGTTGGCCAGGCGCTGAAGAGCACGTCTTTGAGGGGGGGATTTTCTGCCTGTTGATGTGTGGGAACATGCAGGATGTGAATCTGAAGGGTTAAAGACATGTGTTTGGGTGGATTGGAAGGAATTAGGATGAGATTTTCCCTCTGTGTGAAAGGGGAAACATGCGGTGGATGATGCAGAAGCTGCTTCTGGTACAGACAGATCATTTCCTCCTGGAGATGCATGCAGTGGATGTGCAAGGCCAGACTCAGGGGGTTTCACAAAATGTGCTTGTAAGAAACCAAAACCTCAGAGCTTTGGGTATCAGCCTGAGAACTGAATCCAGGGTGCCGAGGCTCTGCTGGAACGTGACCTTGCAGTCTGTTCAAAAGCGATTTAACAAAAAATAAAATCAAGCCTCTGCTACCGAGAGACTGATGCAGAAAATCCTTCCGCTAGCTTCACAAAGCAGTGGAGCGGCTCCTGCCTTGTTTTTAATCTCAAAGGCAAAAAAGCCCTCCTCATCCATTTCTCCACTTAAGCCTCCTCGCTGTCTGCAGCCTTGTCATCTCTTCTCCTCACCCCTATGCTCTCCCCTCCTTGCAGTGCTGGAGGGACACGAGCATCCTGTCCTGTGTACGGGAACGTCCCCAACCCCGCTCTGGACTTTGGCTTGAAAGCATGATGCTTGTCTCAATGAAGCTGGGTCAAAAGGATTGGCGTTGGGACTTACTTTGTGTGAAAGAAACTGATAAGCAGTACTTTGGGTAGTTTGTTATCCCAAAATACATGAAATTATTCCGCAAGTAATCAGAAGGGGCAAATGAGCTGTGGCTAATGAGGGTGCACCCTGGCTGCTGGAGCAACCGAGCTGAGCGTGCCCCTCACCGCCCCTGCACTAGCTCCAGCTGTACGTTTGTATTTCCAGGGATGACGGTCTTCACTCATTCCCCTCTTCTGTCACCTTTATCCTGGTTCCAAGTATCTTTACTGTAAAAACTTCCCACTGAGAAAATGAAACATGGAGACTTTTTCTGATCCCTTTAATATAAAATACCTAAAAATAGACTGTGTGGGAACAGTTTTCCACTTGAAGAGCAAAGTCCTGCAAAAATGTTTTAATGCAGATTTGGGACCTAATTATTTTTTCTCACTTACAGCTGTAGTTTTGCCACAGTGTGAAGAGTAAGTCCGTAACACTCAGGCTTCATCCACTTAGAACCTGGCATTTTCCTTCCCCTTCTTAGGGCTTTACTGAGAGAGCAGACAATCAAAGTAGTGAATGACATCCCAAAAGTTGGTCCCTCCATTAATTCTACACTCTTCATTTCACCAGCAAATGTCAGCTGGTTCAGCTGGATGGCCCAGGTTAGTACAGTGAGTCAAAATATCTGTACTGGGCAAAGGTAAAGTGTCCTGAACTGAAAAAAATGGCAAGAGAAATGTTATAGTAAAAATACAACGTTTCAGAGCACTCATTAGATCAACACTGGAGAGTGTCCAGTATGTGATCAGATCATTTTAGAGTTGGCTAAAGCACACAGAAATGTATAGATAATGTTGTCAAAGGCTCTTAAAAGCTTTTGGTTAGTGGCAGGGACTTATCCAGGCTATTCTGCCTGAACCACAGTGTCACTCCCATCTTCTTTTCTAGCAAACAGTGCAGTGCATCTGCCGTGCCGGGAGGGGATGGGGCTCCTCAGCCACAAACAGACCCAAGACCAGTTTGAGTTGAAGAGAGTAGCTTGGATCTGACTATTTGTGGGTGTGCATATACGTATGTCGATTCTCCCTACCGACTGCTCTAGTTGTTATGAGGGGAGATCTTCTTATCCCTCCTAACGCCTGCATGCTGTTAGCTCACTGATAGGGCAAACAGGGCAGACAGTGGGGTGTCCTTAAAAGCCCACGTGGCAAAGCATGCAAAAGCCATTCCAGTAGATTTGCAGAGGCACGTCTGCAGTTTTGCCTATAAGTGTTGTAGAAATATCTAAAGTATCAGGCTGCATGCTCACTGGGAAAAATGTGCAGTAACCATCGTGTTTCTTTTATTCTGTGACTTCTGAGAAGCAGAGACCTTAGCTGGCAGGGGCTGACGATTAACACATTGTGGTTGTGCGGATTAACAGACTGTGCTAGCTCTTTGGTGTTAAATGCGTTGGTGGCCTCAGACCTTTATTTCCTATTTTTCCATGGACAGATGTCCAAATCGTTCTTGATGGCACTGACGGAGAGGCTGGGGTCAGGGCTGGAGCATCAGCTCCCTGCAGTGAAGGCGTTAGCACTCCTTTGCTTCCACCACGTGCATTAATTCATCCGCTTGGATTTGGAGGCTGTTGCACACAGGACTGTATTGCTGGAAGCCTGGGCTGGCACGAATGCTGCAACTTGTGCAGTCTTACGCTGGGATACTGGGATGGGTTCATCTGGATGCTTTATCACAGCTGTATGTTTTTAATCTGACGATACCTCTAAGTATGCTAAAGAAAAAGCTGTGCCTATTTCCAAAAGGCCATCCTGAGACCCACATGAGACAGGCCCAGGAGAAAAGGAGGATATGGAGGCAAGGGCTTGGGAAGTGTCTCTGCCCTTTCAGCCTGGTGAAGCCCTTGCCTAGAGAGACTTACGCAGTTTTCTGTGAGGAATTGCATCCTCTCCTCAGGTGGGAAGTCCCATGCCATGGGCACATCTTCCCCTCCACTTGACATGGTGATGTTCTGCTGCTGTTCTGCTGAAGCTCATGTAAAAAACAGTACACGTGTAGGGGGTTCCTCAATACCAGAGGTACTTGGAGCGCCAGGGCCCCGCTCCTGCTTTCCCTATGAATAAGTAAAGACCTGCGCTCTTTTGACCCGCTCGCAGTATGTCTGAATTCAGTAAATAAACTGTAGGCAGCCCCAGACAATTCAATTATAGACTGTCACTTGGCTTTAAATCACGGCTGCGTGATTATAGGCAATACCCTTTGGTGGTGTGACAATTTCAGACTTTTCCCCACCTTATTTTCCTCTCCAAACAGCTAAAATGAAAATATTGAGCAAGTCTTAAATAAGCTAAAGCTTGTCAGGAAATCTGAGAGCATGTACTGCCATTTCAGAGGTGAGCCAAAAGCACTATGCATATGAAATGTATTGTCAGTGGTAGACCCTGCTCAAGCGAGCTAAAAAGTGTCATCTGCTTTATATGAAAAATGTAGAAGAAATTGTGCTCTGCTGCTGCAATCCTCTGTATCGGGACAGTAATTTACTGTGGTTGACGTGAAGGCAGATGATACAGCTTAAGCTGTTGCTAAAACAGAAGCTGGTTTTGATCAACCTCTTTCATGTTTCACAACCTTTGCATCTTTGGTCAGTGTTGGATGCTTCTGTAGTTTATTAATAACTAAACCAGAGAAGTGTTGTCTGATTGCACAGTTTTGAAGTGGTACACCATAGCCAAGTATGTAAATAGGTGCAGCTTATAGGACAAGAATGTTTCAAAGGGGGGAAAGGAGGCAATCCTCTGTTCTTGTTCAAGGGTTCAAAAGTCTTCAACCACAGGCTAAGGATGGAAGAAGGGTCAGGGGCAGCATGAGTGGGAAAGATTACCAGATATTTAATCAAATCAATTAATCCATGTAATTAATTTGATCAATTTTCCATAAGAGAACAAGATTGCACCCATGTACAGTGACAACGACATTGACCCACAAGGCAACCAACATGAACCCAGTGCTCCCCCCCACTTATCGAGCCACTGGTGTGCGGCAGTCTGCATTTCACAGTTTGGTCAGCAGGAGCTCAAACGGACAGAGTTTCAAGTCAAAGGCTAGAAATAATTGAGAACATTTATGAGGAGATTTTTGTGGTTTATTTGTGAATTCACAAGAGCTTCATTTTCAGTCCTCAGTGGTTGTAGGTAGTTCTGTTGGTGACCACTGCAGCAGGCAAATAAATAGCTGCACTGCTTAATTCTTCAGTTTGGATATGAGCAAAAATAAATGAATTTGAAAGCTTTTTGGAGGAATAATCGGCCACATAGAGCCATGCAGACAGATCTTCCTGACGTAATGGGTCATGATGGGAAACTCAAACAGTCACATCACTGCCAAAGCTGCCCTGTGTGCTCCTGGCCCTGTACCTGGGCATTTGCTTTCTGCACACTTCACTTACAGCTGTAAAGGAAACAAATATGAAAAGGAGTTAAAACTAGTTTCAGACCCTGTCTCTGCTCCTCAGTCCCCCGCAACTTGTTTTCTGTCTGTTCTCCATATCCCTCCTTCTGCAGGCATGGGAGAGTCCCTTTGCTTCTCCTGAAGCTCTTCTCCTGAAGGAGCTGTTCCCTTGCCAGCTGGCGTTTGTGGGCATTCTCCTCCAGCCTCTGGCTGTGGTTGGTACTGGTGGGTGAGGAAGATGTCGCAGTCCCTAAGGGGTGATTATAAAATTGCACTCCCAAGGTTCAGCTTCTGTCTCACCTCCAGTGCGAGGTACACCATGGAAATGCAGAGTTTAATCATCCCTTGCTCATTTTATACTGAATATAACATAGCCATGATAGTCACGTTATATATTGCTTGTCCTTTCTGTGATCTCCCAGAAGTTCCTGGCCTCAATTATATTTAGAGACAATTAGTTTCATGGCTTAATTATAAACCATGGCTTAAAAAAATTAAAATCTTGTAGTGCTTTAAATCCATCTTCTTTTTATTTGCTGTTCTTATTGTAAGAGTAAAAACAAACGGGAGCACCGAGTCTGCCTGCTTTGTACGGCTCATTGTTTTGCATTCCCCCTTCGACTGTCTCCAGTCTCCTCCCTGAACTTAAACACTCGCTTTCTTTTTGGGAAACTGTTTCTGCTCCCTCTCATTAGCCTTCTTTGGACCCAGACCAGATTCTCTTGTGGGAGCATTCAGGGCTGCCTGAGCAGTGCCGTTCATATCCCACCACTGAGCTCTAACAGTCCTTTCCTCCTCCTTCATCCCACTCCTTTCTTATTTTTCTTGCCCTTCTGACAGCTGCTATACATCTAGCCGTACAGGTAGTCACCTGCAGAGTTGGTCACTTTGCAGGCCATCCGCTCTTCCAGGTCAGTGCACGCTCAAAGTAAACACTTTAAAAATTAAATATAAGGAGGTGGGGGTGGGTGGGGAACTTCTGCCTCCTTATGTACTTGCCTTAAATATTGCTGCTAAAAATAAATGGAGAAAAACTTGAAAAGTGTAATTTTAAAATTGATAGTGTGCCCCAAGAGGTAGGGGTTTCACTCCCCCAGCTCTACTGGTCTTACAACCTCATTCACCCACCCCCAGAACAGCTGGCTGGTCCTACTCCTTTTCTTTAATTAAGAAGAGTGCTGCCAGCACTCTCGATTCCTGCTGCGACCATCCCACTCGGCTGTCAAACCCCACAGGAGGTGCTGTGCCCCCTGTGGTCCCCAGCCCCTTTCCTGGGGGCTCGGTGCAGCCGCTGATGGATTCCTGCCGCTCCGGTGCCCGCAGCCCTGAGCAGCGCTTGATTTATGGAGCCTGCTGTGGGCACGTAGCCCTGGTGGCATGAAACCAGGCTTGAGTGCACCTCAACAGCCCCGGGTCTGCAGCGCCGAGAGATCTGGCTGCCGTTCCTAGCTCAGCCACTGATTCATTGTGTGATGTGGGGGAAGTCCCTTATTTTTTAATGCATTACAGGTATAGTTAGAGCACCTTTCAGTATCGCAGCAGTCACTTATGCATACGTACACCTAGAAGGACTGTAACTTGGTCTTAATTGACCATGGTGCAACTGGAGTGTAATGAACTGTAAGAAAAATTCTAAGTTACTTGACAAGTGAAGAAAACAGCTGTTTAGTATTAATGTCTTCAAGAAGTAATTCTGTGCCAAGTCTATACAGATAAAATATTTTTGTTTGTGCTAATGCTGTATAATAAAATACTTGGAGAGTTAGTAACTAGGGAAGAGGTTTTTTGTGTTAGTTGTTGTTGTTGGGTGGTTTTTACTGAGCACAAAAGCGCATCTCCTGTGCTTTCGAGAAGGTCGAGTGGAGCTGTGACTGATGCCACGCGATGGTGAATGATACAATCTCTCCAGTAGCTGGCAGAATTGAAACCAGCTGTCGTATTTTGTACTCACACAGCTATTGAGTTGGGGGGGGGGGGAAGCGAAAGCAGTTCAATGCAGCAATCAAGAACAAGGCATCAGCTTTTTCCTTTAGACTGGCTTTGCACAAGTGCTGTCAATTAGAACTTGAGATTTCCCAGCCAACAGTGCTACCTGCGGAGGGAGGCGGGAGGAGCGGGGCTGGCCAGGGACGCGGTTGTAATTCTCAATAACAAATGAACTGTGGCATTGCTTGGGCTGAGAGAAGAGTTTTACCAGCGCTGATGGTGGATTATTTGTATATTTAATATCTGCCGCAAGTTCAATGAACAGGGAAACCTCTCAGAATGTTCATGTTTCCACACTAGGTGTAGTAGTTTGGTGTTGCAAATGTATTAGCCGCAGGTTTACACCAAACATGCAAAAACAAATTAGAAATAGGGAAATACAAACACATTTTCTCATTAGGGTATATAAGTATGTGCTGACTGTAGTACAAATATAATTTTTATTCCATTTGTGTAACCTTTGGTATTTTAATGAAGTCCTGTTCCTGTGTACAGCGTATGGTTCACTGTCAGATAATTTAACACTAAGAAAATCTGCCTTGAATAAATTAGAATATATTTGCAAATTAATTGGTTAATTAGATTTTAGACATCTCTTGAGGACAGGAGAGAAACAGATGTGTGCAAAAGCCACACAGATAGTTTGGGGATGAGTGTTTCTTGTAGGGTTTTATCACTCAGTTTTGTGAAAAACATCCTTTCATGGGTGCCAAAGATTAAAAAACCCTCAGCTTTAAATGCAGAACATTAAACTCCAATTTCTGTGGTGCTGCTGATGTTTTTTCTGGGGCACAGGCGGAGCCATTTGGCCCTGTTAGCCGAATGACTGCACTCAGAATAGGCAAGGTACCTCTTGAGCTGCTTTTTTTTCTGACAACTAAAAGTATCCGTGAAGCCGTCTGGAAGTCTTCCGAGCTAAACAGCGGCAGATCAGCAGAGAGATGCCAGCTGGCATTGTGGTGAAGTCAGGCAACTCGTAAGAAGAAGCAGATCTAAGATGGAGCCTAAGATTTAGAAGAATGGTCACCGAAGAAGGAAAACTGACAGGGCAGGTTTTTTTCTCAGCTACGTCGGTGTAAATCCAGAGCAACTCCACTGAGATTCACACCAGAGTAACTGAGAGCAGAATCTGGCCAACATCATCCACCTGACCTCAGGAGAGGGCTCGGATGGGGAAGAGCTCACTTACCTTCCTCTTACAAGCCTTTCACACCTCTTTTTCAGAGAGGCGTGAATTCAGTTTTACTTGGTTTGGGGACATGATGCAATCATACAGAAACGACCCATTTACTTTTGCTGATTAGTAAAAGTAATTAGAGATTCTGCTACCAAAACCTGTGGTTGTGTATTCGTTATTAACTTAGACCCCTTCAGAAACAAGCTCTGATTAAATCTTGTTTGGAAATTGAGGGAATTCAAATTTCAACAAAGAGAGTTGCTCCAGAAGCTGAGTGGGAAAGGATTTTCAGCTTAAAAGCACTGCAAAAGCTCCCTGCAATCCGGGCTGATCCTAAGAGCAGCAGAGGTGGATAGGTGACACTACTTGCGTCTGACTTTCACCTCTGCCGAAACAGTCCTGCAGGCTAAGCCCAAATCAGAAGACATTGATCAGTCCCTCTTGGAAGACAGCCGGTGATCATGTTACTTTGCTTTTGCAGTTTTATCTCTGGGATCCCAGTTTGGGTGTGTTCAGAACCATTTGGCAAGAACCTCATTGTTAAAAGCAATATTTGCAGTGTACAGTAAGACAAACAAGAGCCCATTTGCGTGCGTCATCGATCATTTTACAAACAGTCCTCGGGCTAAGCACAAAACTCTGCCGGTACTGGCTGTTCGGGGTCACGATACAGACGTCAGAGGCAGAAGCGTTTTTCCTGCTGGCGTAACCTCTGTTAGGCACCGAGACCCTCATGCTGCTGGGAAGAGCCTTCAAGTCATGTTCTTACTTTGACCTTGGTGTGTTTTTCTAAGCAGCGGACAGAGCGAAGTAAAAGCCTTGTTGCTGTTGACGTGTGAAAACTACAGCCCGATTTTTCAAACTCCGGAGGCTGAAGCTGGGGGGCTGAGATTACAGAGGGCGCCTGCTGCTGCCCCACGTCCCCAGGCAGAGGGCATCGAAGCAGCCCGCGGGGCCGCCTGGGCACAGGCGCCGCGTGTCCTTGGCCCAGGACTGCTGTCAGCAGCCGCACGCCTTCAGGAAGAGCGCAACAGCTTTTAGCGGGGCTGTTGCAGATGGGGATGTGCAAAAACCTGGCTGTAGTGACCTCGATGCACTAATTTATGAGGGTGCCTGGGCTGGCCCCTGAGGGCAGCGTGGCTCGGCAGTGTGTGGGTAAGAGCCTTGCACAGCAGGATCGTGCCTGCTGGCTGCCGTCCTGTCCTTTGGGGACCCAGCCACTGCCAGGTCCCAGCCAGCCTGCGGGGATGTCTGCTGGGCACTTGGACTTTCAATCCGGGTTAACCCCAGAGGCCAGCTCTCCCTTTGCAGGCAAGGAGCTCCTGTTCCCACGCAGCATCTGGCTCTCTCCTGAGCCTGCGCCCTTCTGACCTCGGCACTTGGTGCCTCTCCTGCGCAGCAGGGGTGACCGAGTTCTTCGCTGCTTGGAAATCAAATTGGATGAGACAGGTACCAGCTTTTAGTGGGATCTGGTTTGTATTACTGGGGAAGCAGTGCTGCCCCACCACACCTGAGACCTTGTGGAGCAGCGTGTCCTTCGGTCCAGCCAAAGCTGCCCTTCCCTCCACGTTTAGCACGTGAAGATTAGTTATGTTCCTGCAATTGAGTGAGAGCGTAGGTGCATTAAGACCTGAGGCTAAGAGACTGCTGGTTTGCAGCTGTGATGAATATAAACAGCTACAGAGGATGTACACAGACATTTCCCTGCAGCATTTGTCTAAACGCACAGTGATTCAGTAACTGTGCTGGTGTCCTTGGGCAAAATTAATTTGCACATTTGTCAAGAGTCTGGGGGTTCAGGAGAGACCCCAAAATTACCGGCTATTATAAAATTCACAGAATAATGGGTTAACATCATCTGCCATAACTTCTCTGTGGGGCTTTTGTCAAATCTCTCATTCAAGCAGTGTTTGCTGAGGCTTTTGACATTTGTGGTAGCACTGGGACAGACAGTAAGGTCGTGTGTCACTTTAAAGGCTTAATTTTTTCTGAATTCCTCAAAAAACTGGAGCTGAAGGCTCTCTCATGTATTTCTTGGGGAATCTGCTGAGGCAGCAATTACATTATCCTTCACAACTCCACGGAAAAGGTCGCCGCAGCACCACGCCGAACCTGTCAGGCCAAAAAGGGAGAAAGGGGTGAGAGAGGCTGTGAGCGAGGCGAGGTCCGAGGCTGCTCTCGGCGTCGGCTGAGCGGAGCTGGGAGACACCTGTGGAAACCACAGCCGGCTCGAGATGCCGAGGTGTGGGCAGCGCACAAACCACACGTCTCCTCGCCTGGGCAGGTTTCTGCTGAAGATGTATTTACTCAGCAGAGCAAGAAAACCCGAAGCAGAGGAAGGTATAAACCAAAAAAACTGTATTTGTGAGGTGTGACTGCAGTGCTCAGACCTTCCCCCCCTCTGAATGCAGCCTAACCTGGGGGACGATAAAATAGGCAAGGAGCTGCCTTCAAATTTATTTCTCATTCTTTCTCCGTTTCTGCAAACCTCCCATACCAGGATATTAATGCATGATGAGAAACAAGTTTTAAACAGGACTGCTCACTGCAAAAAATAATAAACGCCAATGTTCCAGGCTAAATTATAGAGGACTTGGTACGTTTTGTGGAAAAACTAGCTGCATTCCTAGACAGAGATCATAAAGCTTTGAAAGGTGGAGGGAGAGAAAGCAAAATATTCTGCAAAAGGAAAATGTGATTGTGGTAATGGCTTTGCTAATCCCCAGGTTTCCAGTTTTATCCATTTATGTTTCCAGTATCTGCAGATGAACTTGGGAGGGTTTCAGTAATCCTTTAAAAAAGTTCATTTTAAAATTTCTACCTATGCATCATCATTTGTTGGTTTGGGCTTTTTTTGCTCCTTTCCTGCTAATTTATGGATGCCTCTATGAAATTTACCAAAATGATAATCAAAGAGTGAACCTTTTCACTTAGTACTTTGATTGGGATGATCATCCTTGTGGAAAAGTCTTATGAAGAGTTTTATAGGAATGAAACCAATTGAGATCTATAAAAATAGATACTTTTTAAACTGTCCCATTCATCAGATAAATAATTCTTGATTAAGTTGAATGTGTTGGTCTGAAGTAGCAAAAATCCTGAAGGTTATTTGTTATCGGGTATATTCCGTTATTGTTTAGTCTTACAGAATTTATTGTAACTCTGGTAAAGCGATCTAAGTAGTGCTGTGGATTGCATATCAGAATATATTGTCCCTTTTTGTGTCCCCATGCATTTCAGTACTAATCTAATTGGATGAAGTTTGCATGATGGAATACTGGAGGTAGAGGTTTTGTGCTCAGGGTGATCAGAAAGCACCAGATACTAGCAGCTTTTACAGAAAATGCAAGGCCAGATGGAGCGGGAGATTACTCCGTCTGATCTCCTGTGCACTGCAGCCCATTCTGTGTCACCTGCTTTACCCCTGCGCTGCATCCAGTAAACCTGGATGGCTTACAGCGTATCCTCCAGTAAAGCACTCGCTTCCGATTTCAAGAGATCACTTAGTAGAGGAGCCACCATCTCTTGTGGCAGTTTGGTTCGGTGGTTAAAATACCGTTGGTGCTGGGGCGTTAGTAAAGATTTGTATTGATGTTTCTTTCACTTTTAACTTCCACCTCTTGATTCTTGTTGTGCCCTTTTTCAGCAGGTTGAAGACCTCTCGGTTCTTTTTCTTTTTCTCCCTGTAGAGCCACTTACATGCTGTAATCAAGCTGCTTCTTCCTCTTCTTTCTGATAAGCTGAACAAACTGAGGTCTTTAAGTCTCTCTCAGAAGGGTATTTACTACAGTCCCTTAAATAACTTTTCTGTGCCTTTTCTCTGTATTCAGTTATTCAGAATCTTTCTAAAATGTTGGGTGTATTAGCACTGGATGTTTTCTGGCATCTGCCTCACTGACTGCAGGTACACAGGGACAATTTCTTCTCTGTGTGTACAACATAGTTGATGTGTCTAAGGATTCATTTGCTCTTCTGTAACAGCCTTGAGCTGCTTATCCACGGTGACCCTCTAATCCTTTACAGAATTGCTCCTTTCTAAGGTAAAAAGTCTTGTTTCAGATGCCAGGCATTACAGAGGATTTTGGTTTACTGCATTTTGTAGTCTCTTAAACAGTATGTAAAAGATGTGTGCGCTGCATGAGGATCCTCCAAAAAACCTGCTCCAGGTCTGTACCTTTTTAGCCTCCGATGTTGGCAGAAATTGCTGACACGTCTAACACGTGATTTCAGGCGCTGCTATAGGAAACTGCCTGTATCACAGCCCATCTGGAGTCTGAGAGAGGGAGTTGGGGGAGAACAGCTGCTCGGAATTTTGCAGAGAGAGCTCACGGTCTCATTTATACCCCTCGGGGACACGGCACACAAAACCCAGTCTCAGCTGGGAACTGTGCAGCCTGTTCTCCCGCCAGCGCAGGGTGCCGCAGTTATCGTTTATAAGAGGTAGGAAGCTGAAGTTACCTACAGAAGCCTCCTTTACGGATGTCATTGTACCTGCTCTGTGCTTATCACTGGAAGGTCCAAAACCAAATATTTTAAAACTAATATCAAAATTAAAACACCTGTATAAAAAAGCAGTCCAGTTGCATGTTGCACTGCATCATCACAGGGCCTCTCTTACAGTCAACATCATTCCCCTCCATCTGTTGGCTGTTAGCACTCAGCCGAAGAGCTGTTGTTCCTCCGACTAATCGGATCACTGCTGGCATCTCCTTGTAAACCCTTTTGTCTGGATGGTCATGTTTTCCTTGGCAATCTGCAAAGCACACCGGATTACAGGTCCGTCTCCGATCTGAGCACTTGCATGTCGATACCTTTCCCTTTCCATTTGTCCTTGCGCCTGAATTGCTGGAGGAGGTATAAAAAGGCAGTGCAGGACAGGGAGCAGGTAGAGAGCAAAGGGCTTTTTTGCCAGGCAGTGCCAGACTGGCCCTGCACATTTCCCAGCAGGGCTGGAGGAGATGCCTGGCTGTATCCCACCAGGGCTGGGGCTGGTATAGCTGCTCCCAGCTGTAAGTGTGGTGTAGGTGTGCTCCAGCTACTGACAGTGGAGCAGAATTCCAAATACACATGAGAGTTCCCTGCCCTGCAACCCCGCAGTTCATTCGAGGTGTTTCAGTGTCTGGCAGATCACAGGAGAAGGTGCCATCATACGCCTAACCTGACCTGTGCTTCTCGTTAGGGTTCTGGCTACGAAACCTGCGAGCTTGAGATTTCCTTGCTGAGGTATAAAATTTCTCATGGTTTAAGCTTTATTTGGAGTGGAGGCTTCTCCCTCCAAAAGACAGAGTCCTTGCAAGCCTGCGCAACCTAATAAATAATTCTGAGACAACTGAATTTGTTGGTTTCTTTAAAGAAACATAATTATTTTAAAATGACAAACTAGTCCCTTTGTTGATAAATGTTTTATATCCTTGCTGCTATGCCTGAATAGTTTGTGTAAATAATGTATTAGCTCACAAACAGACGTACCACGTTCAGGCAGACACTGCCCAGCGGGGCAGGAATGCTAAAAAAGCGAAACATGATTCTGTGTGGTGCTGAGCACCGGGAACAGGCGTCAATAGGGACCAAGAAACACTGTCTGCATTTCTTAGGATTGGTCCTGACATAGCTCAGATGCCTGACACTGTGGTGATGCATTAGGGGTATGGATGTGAGCAGTCAGGCATTCACCATCAGCAGGTATGTGGTTTCCCTAGGACTCCTAGGAGCAAAATGAAAAGCGGTGCTCAGAATTGTGATATGGTCTGGTTTAGATAGAGTTTGGCACTTACATTTGCAGACTTGTTTTCAAAAGACTCGCTTTGCATGCTTGAGAAGAGCTCTCCTTCAAAACGAGGTTTTCAGTTTGCTTTGATTGGCTATTCCTCTAACTTTGTTCTCAAAACAGGCCTTGATTTTTTCAAGTAATTTTGCAAAAATCGTATGTGAGGATCTTTGTGTGTCAGGGCAGGGTCAGGCAAGAGGAAGGATATGCACATGCATCAGTCGTTTCCAGATCAAAGTCCTTTGTAAACAGTGTGGAAGTGTGTACACGTAATCATAGAATACCAGGTTGGTATTCTATGACCTCAAGGATCATCTGGTCCAACCTTTCTTGGCAAAAGTATGTAAAGTATGCATGGATGCAAAAGTATGTAAGTATGCATGGATGGAAACGTGCTTGTGGGGTTTTTTAGACAACAAGTTTGTATGCTCAGACTGGGACCTAGAAGTCCCGTGTGCCACCATGGGCAATCGTAGAACCATAGAAAGGTTTGGGTTGGAAGGGACCTTCAAAGATCATCTAGTGCAACCCCTTTGCTGTGGGCAGGGACATCCTTCAATAGATCAGGTTGCTCAAAGCCCCAGCCAACCTGACCTTGAACTCTGCTAGTGATGGGCCATCCACAGCTTCTCTGGGCAGCCTGTTCCAATGTCTCACCACTCTCACAGTAAAGAATTTCTTCCTTATATCCAATCTAAACCTACCGTCTTTCAGTTTGAAACCATTACCTCTTGTCCTGTTGGAAGTGGGTAAGACTCTCTCCAGCCCTAATGAATAGAGTATAGTCACCCTGATCTGGTGTAACATCAGCTAAAGACCCCTGGGGTTGCCTAAACACCCCTATAAAAGGTACAAACCACCTAACAAAAGCCAGCTGGAATTCTAAACTTAAACTTAATAGCATACAGCTCGCATTTTCCTCTGGCTCAGCAGGAGAGGAGAGTCCAGCTCCGAAGGGGACTTGGTGAGGCAGAGATGCAGAGGAGCCATGCTCTTGTTCTAGCTGCCTTTTTTGCTGAGAAGAGCAAATAATAGAAAACTTTGATTTTACTGTAGTCAGCAGAAGTGATCAAGCGCAGAGAAGGAGCAGATCTGCGCAGTGACAGATCCTGTTTTACCTGGCCACTCTGTGAGGCACAGTCCTAGTTCTCAACTGTACATGGGGTGGTCTGATTTAGCTTCATGTTAACAAAACTGAAGATGGGAATGGGAGGCATCACTGAAAAACAATTATCAGTTAATTTTTTTATTTCTTCCTGCTGTCTGCTCTTCTCTCTCTCTTAGAAAATGAAAATTATTTTAATACTCATTGTTGACTGCACTGCTTTATTGCAGAAGTTAGTTCTTGTTAAGTCCAGAAGATCAGCACCCACTGTCAGTCAGTGGAAACCCACCCTGGACTGTAACAGTGCTGGGATTTCACCCTAAAGTTCAGTGCTACAAAATCAGAATACACGGAATTAGGGTTCTTCCCCCCGCCACACACACACACACTTTGTGCCCTACTGCTGTTTTTGAGGTAGCTTTGTCTCATTTATAGAAAGGAGTAAGAAAATACTTTAAGATCCTGAGATGAAGGCAAATATGAGAACTAATAAACAACCAAAATACTGAAGTAACTAGGTATGTTGGGATGTTACCACTCCTGGGGACTAAGCTGCAGCTGACTACTTGTGAGTAAAAATAAATCACTTCTCTATTTCATTCAAACTTATTCCGTGGATTTGCTGAACTAGTTTTTCCTCCAAGCATGGTCACATTTTGGGTCAGCATGCTTAGACAACATGAGGCTCTGCCAGCAGTTCCTGTGTAAAGTCCCTCTTTTTTTTGGAAACAAATCCAGTCATTCATAGAAATGAACTCTTGCATAATTAGACCCAGTATTGCACATCATCTTTGCTTTCCATTTTTAGATGTTGCGTCTAGAGGACTATAACTTTTAAAGATGCCAACAAGCCACTTAGGAGCTCGATAGCCATAATGGGAAAATCTGTGGAGCTGAATAGAAAATGATAAGCTTCATAAGGACTATTCTAAATTGTTTGTTAAAGGGCTCAGCCAGACATTCAAAGCAAGAAAGAAACGATAACCCCTTCTAATTCAATCTTCAGGGGTTTGTACTTTCTCTACTATCCTGCTGAAGTCCCAGTCCCGCAGGCAGCTTAAGGGAGAGGACAAAGTTCTTTACACCAGAGCCCTCTGGACTCTGCTGGGTCCAGTTATTGGACTGTGGCATGAATGAGTGCAGATTTTATTCATATTTTACCATCCAGGGCTTGTAATCAACAATTTCTCTTTCTAGGTTAGTTAAAACATTCAGTAGCCCCAGATACTGAAGCATGAAACTCCGGAAAACTGATCCTCTTCATCATTTCTTAACCTCAAGTTTTCAATAAAGAGCTACTTAAAAATAATTAAGAAAGATTTGGAGGCCTTTTTTTTTTTTTTTGACAGGCAGGAGGGAATCATCAGCTTCAGAGCCAGCAGGTGTTGACAGGTGAGAAATCTCACAATAAGTCTTTTATTTCTCTGCACTCTGAGGCTTTCAGGTATGTCCTGTAATCTCAAAATTAGAGTGGGTGGCAGATGAGCTAAAATTTGGTCCTTTGTTCAGAAAATGCAGTATGGATTTTTCTTTGTTTGGGTCTTTAATCCAAACTGATGCTTTAATAACTAAAATTCCAGTAGTGGGCTTTTTTTTTTTTTTAAAGTTAGAGAATAAATCAATAAGAAAACTGGCTTTGCAGTGGGAAATTACCCCAAATATGTTCACAGCTGGACTGTCACAGCATGTGAGGTCAGTTAATGGGACCAGATGGGGCTATTTAGGACAAGTGTTTGACACTGCTTCACTACTAGTAGAAGACTAAAGTCTAAACAAAGTCATTCTGTGAGGGACAGAATATAATATCCCCAATTTTAAAAATTAGAATCATAGAATCACAGAATGGTTTGAATTGGGAGGGATCTTCAAAGATCATCTAGTTCCAACCCCCCTGCCATGGGCAGGAACACCTCCCACTAGACCAAGTTACTCAAAGCCACATCCAACCTGGCCTTGAACACTTCCAGGGATGGGGCATCTGCAGCTTCTCTGGGCAGCCATTGTCCTGTCACTACAGGCCCTGGTAAAAAGTCTGTCTCCATCTTTCTTACATATTGAAAGGCCGCAATAGTGTCTCCCTGGAGCCTTCTCCAGGCTGAGTAACCCCAACTCTCTCAGCCTTTCCTCACAGGAGAGGTGTGCCATCCCTCTGATCATTTTTGTGGCCACTCCAACAGGTCCATGTCTTTCCTGTGCTGAGGGCTCAAGAGCTGGATGCAGTACTGCAGGTGGGGTCTCATCAGAGCGGAGTAGAGGAGGAGCATCACCTCCCTCAGCCTGCTGGTCACACTTCTTTTGATGCATCCCAGGACATTAGTTCTCTGTTGAAATGCCAAAGCACACTGTCAAGAGTTTGATATTACTTTCAACTTACTCCTGCATTTTTCTGTGCAGAGTACTGGGGAACAAGGCTGAGTAGATGAAGCCCAAGTTCAGGCTGTGTGGCGGTTTCCCCATCAGTGAAATGGAGATGCTGCTTTGTTCTCCCGCTGGCAGGCTGACGTTCTTTATATTAAAATATTCAAAAAGGAGTTTGTGATCTCCAGAAAATGGCAAGGTAGAGTTACCATAATGATGCAAAGTGTTGGCATAATTTATTGTTAGAAGAATCCTGTTACAAAAAACCTGCCTGAACCACTGGATCATCTTAACAGGTTTGTCTTATCTTTACCTGATAAGGGTCCAGCGGCTTGATGGGCAATAAGTACCAGATGGGCACGTATCAGGCAAAGCCGATTCATATATATTTATGTCACTTCAGAGGGGGTGCTGGGGGAGGTGGGTCCACATAAAATCTTACCCTGTGGCTGTGTGTGTTCCTGTGCGTGTATCCACACATGCCAACATCAGTGTCTTCAATGCTTTCCCACCGACCTAGCGGGTACTGAATTCACAATATGTGGTGCTGCATTTACAGTCCTTGGAAGATATAAGCGAGCAGTGCATTTGGTTCCTCATGGACTTCTCTCATTCAGGCATGTTGTGAGTTTTCTTGCTGCCAGCACAGCGAGGTGCTGCTGTGAAACAGGCGCTGTTAGAGGACTTCAAAGCCTAGGAGCCAGCGTTCGGTTTTAGAAGAAGCACTACACGATGCTATTAGCAGGTTTCTGCTAACTGGGGCGTAATACTGCCTAGAGAGGCATCTCGGCAAGGTTTGCCTCTGACACGTTACCCACGAACCCTCTCTGGCACACTTGTTAAATAAGCAGTTATCTTTAAACATCAAATGATGTTGGTGAGACCGCATTTGCTACCGTGTAAGTCTACTCATTCTAGGTGGGGTAACCACCACACTGGGAGCCAGTTGGATAGTATTTGGCAGTCCAAATGTTGCGTGTGCTTTGCATGCACCATATAGATTTACAGGCCTTTCTGTGTAAATATTTAGACAAAAATCGTTAGAGCATTTTTATGTGTTAGAATGTACATTGACTTTAATGGCTTGTGTATCGAAATGTTTCTGTTCATAATATGGAAGTGAACTGAATCCAACCGTGATGTCACTGAAGACTTTAAAGATGATTTAGATTTCAATGGTTACTGTCCATCTTAAATGTAACAAAGTTCCTTTAGCAGTACATTAAAGTAAAAACTCTACTTCCCTGTTTTTTCATTGTCAACCCAACCTTCTGGACTCAAAGAAGGTGCTGGCACAGAAAGGAGAAAACCTTGACATTAGTTGCTGGGTTTCATTTCCATTGCCAGGCCTAGAAGAATCGTGCTGGATTTTCATTAATTTGTCTGCATTTTCAGATTGGGCTCATGCTCATACCCGCACTCGGCTATTACCTGGGTGCTGAGATCACTGTTTGTGCATGCTGCTGCTGTGCTTACGACATAGCATCCCTTGGAGTCCTGCAGCACGGGCAGCATGGCAGCGGCGTCTGCGGTAATGAACCAGGCTGAAAGAAATACTCCAATGGCTGCCTTTCAGCACTTGGCAAGAAAATCCTTTTTATGTTAGTTTCAAGGTCGTCAGATATCATTATAGCCAAGTATTAAAAATTTCAAAGAAAGGAGGCAGTGTGTTTGATTTATAGAATAATTATCTAGCTTTAGCTCTAACTTGGCTTTGGCAATGGTTTTGCAAGCACTTGAAAATTAAATCCATTTTTTATGGCACTACAAGGTATTATCTCACAGCAAATGATAATTAAACACCTGTGAAATCAATTAGCCCTTTAAGCAGGGGAAAAAAAAAGTTTTCCAATTATGTTTTTGCACCTCCAAACTTTCTAATTCCAGAACCAGTGCTTGCGGAGAGGGAGATGAACTGCCAGCCAGTAGCCTGTTAACTGACATTAAGATCACCCCAAAGCATTGCGCAGCCGTAAATCCCAAAGCAAGCAGATCCCAGCGACGGCACCCTTCCAAGTAGGATGCGTTAGCCTTTCGAGCTCAGTCTTGGGCAGCTATCTATCTGACCCACAGCTGAGCTGTCAGCTTTTCTACAAAGACAGCTACTCACTTGGTTTTTTCAATGCCAAGCTTTACTTGACAGTTTATTTAAAAGTCAGCATACCTTAATGGAAACCAAGCAACAAGATGCTCTGTGTGACAGAGCAGGTTTCTTTTCAGGCTCTCCAGCCAGCAGTTCGGAGCCATCTGCATTAAGCATTCACACACGGAAAACTGGCCGAATGGTTAATAGCTGAAACTTAATATAGTGGAAAACTGGAAAACACTCCACCATTTAGCCTTGCATTGTAGGAGTTTAATATCTGTCTTTGTTGTAGCACTTGAACTGATCCAGGGACTTTTGGAAGATGCAGCATGCGTTTGTGGGCTTGCAAATTCAGGGAGGGAGCCCTGGACATAGTTGGTTAAGTGCCATAGCAGTTTTTGGCTCAGGAAAGGAAAAAACAGCTCTAGTCCCATCTGACATCCATGGCGGTATGTGCTGATGCTCCCTGCCAAAGATGAGCTCCAGCACCTTCCAAAAGATGGATTATGTGTCGCACTGTTAAAATATGTACTGCCGGGTTAAACCCGTCATATTTGGTTTGGGTTCTGCTCCTGTATGTCCATCTGAATGTTGATAGCCATAACATAACGGCTGGTTTTCCGTGAGCGCTGTATCACCAGAGAGGAGGGAGGCAGGTGAGGACGCTGGGGTTAGCATTCCCAAGCTCTGTCTAACTGCTGGAGAAGCCACCAGTCATCTGTATCTCAGGTTTTCCATTTGTGAAATGGGAATGGTGATGGTATCCCGTATCAGTGTTCAGAGGATTAGGTAAGAAAATACGTACACTGCTTTGTGATTCCTGTGTGACAGGTGACATATAGCTGGGTAAAGTATGATAGTCATTACATCTCAGTAGCTGGACATATCTGCAGGTCTGAGCAGCCTGGCATCGTTTCAGACCTCTCTTCAATCAATGGTGATGATGATGCGACTTTGGAAAAAAGTAGTTTATATTAAAATGGGTAGTGAAAATGTTTCCCAGGCTAGTTTCTCATCTCCTAAGTGTAGTGACATGGGGAAATGCTTAAGCTGTAAGAAGGAATGTGTGGCATGGCTGATTAGTCACTGCAGAGCCTCTGCAGCCGGCCCGGGCTCTTTGGGATAATGGTGAACCAGGAATCCCAAGCAGCCCTCTAATCCACATGCTGACTGACAAGGTCGGCACATCAGAAAGAAGAAAAAAGGGGGGATGGGGAAAGACAGAAGCAATGTGTTGGATCAAGAAGTTAAAATGAGAAGAGCATTTGGCTGAGCGGCATTTCTCCTTCGGATAATTACCCACACGGCGTTGCAGTGTTTACACCTGCGTGATAGATGGGGCCGAACATGTTTTCTCAGCTATGGGTGGTAGCAGGGAGGGGATATTTCAATTAAAGTGTGAATAAATTAGAATTGATTACAAATAGAGTTATTTGTTTATGCTGCCTAAAAAGGTATTAGCTGTGAACAAGGTGCACTTAATCATTACGGAAGGAAGCCTCTAAGTTAATAAAAAACACTGCTGATCCTTACAGAGGGATGGCAGCTTTGGGTTAAATCTGTAGCTATTTTAGTTTTAAAGCCCCAACTGTCATTTTAAAGGCATATGCATGTTGAATTTTAACATGTTTGAATGATGCAGCTGAGGCCCAGGCCAAACCGACCCTAAAATTGGCAGTAAAATGTTACTTCCATGCGAGCGTGCAGAACGAAGGAACACAGGAATATGAGCAAGAAATATGTGCCCCCCCTCCACGACAGTCTTCAAACACCAAAACCAGGAGCTTTCTCGAGATAAACACCCTCCAAGCAAAGCAGAGGACTCCTCTCAAAGCTTTCCTACAATAAATGCTCGGGAAGATTAACTGCAAGTGGTAAAGGAAAGGAAAGCGCCAGAAAGAGTGTGACACCAAAGCAGCAAAAGTAAGGAAGAAGTGCCCGGCCAGCCGCCCGTGCCGTGCCCCACGGTGCCGAGGAGACAGCAGCACCGCCGACGTTCAGACCGCAGCTTGGTTGTGGCACGGGATTCCTCGGCTGCAAGTGGAGCCTGAACAACCTCCGTAGCCGGGTAGAACCAGGGCATCTGGATAGCCAGGTGACGCAGAGCCGTCCCCACAAGCTGGCGGCTCCGGGTTCACAGAAACCACAGCGAGGCAAACTGGAAGACCGTAACAAATCTCCCTGCCATGCTCAGCCACTACTGGCTAATGGAAATAAGTAGTTCTGAAAACAGATATAACCCCCATTGCCAGGGGAGAAGAAGAAGAGGAGGCTCTGGGAGAACCTCTTTTAAACACTTGACTATTTTCTCTGTAACTTAAAGCCCCTCTGCTAGTTGCAAGCAGAGTTATAATAACTTCATTGCCTCCCCGAGGTCTTGTTGAGATTAGTCAGTGAAGATGGTGGGGAAGTCAAGCCTGCTGTTGATGTGATACTGGTATTTGCAGTAGATGCCAGATCAATACTTAATGTACGAGTGTCCTGCTGTAGCTGAGAGGGTGTTCCTGGACGTCTAGGCCAGGTCTGATTTCTCTCCTGGACAGGTGAAGGAGAAATTTCAGCAGAGATTTAACTCATAACTTAAATTTAACTAATTACTTTTAATCATAGAGATTATCTCACTGACTTCACTGAAAGCTTTTCAAGTCAGAGTTAGGGGAAGTGCAGAGATGCTTTCAGGTGAGACAGGTATGCTTCCTATCTGGAAAAAAATGCTGATCGTACATAAGCAATTTTCCCTCCCCAACAAAACACTGGCAAAACTCAAACCTGGTTCCTACAGGGCTGACTGAAAAGGAGTCTGAAACTGAGGGTTGCCCTGATGCCTTCTGTCCCCACCATGGCCTGCAGGCTGGAGCTTCATTCACCAGGTGATGGTTTTGTGGCCAAGGTCTCCTCTGAATGCTGCCTGGCAGTCTGAGAAAAACATGCAACGGTCTCTGCTGCAAACTCGACTCTAAAGTACTGTTTGTTACATGTAAACGATTTCCTCTGCAAGTGGTGCTTCAAATTGCAAAGCTATGCTTGCAGCTTTGACAGAGATGTTTATGTATTTCTGGCTGGCTACATGTGTTGTGTGAAAGGCGTTTCCGAATTCGTATTTAAACATACTGGGCTATCTTCTGTCTTTCAGCGAAGGCAGGATACCCCTGTTGCTTTGCGTCCTACCCACGAACTCCTAGAAGTAAAATTAGCACCTTGTGTTTAAGGATTTCAAATAGATGCTTGATCCCAGAGTGGTCGCTGAGAGGGATTAAACTGGAAACCAGTTCGCTAGCACTGTGCTGAAAGATCATGTTGAGTCACCTTAAAACATTGGGGTTTGAAATTGCAGAGGAATTTGTTCATGAGAAGAATCTCTGGTGCAACTAATTCGCTGCAGCAGCTCTCGATGGATATTGCTTTACTCTGGGTCTGCTCCCATTGTATTTGCATGTTCTCCCTGAAGTGAATGGAAATTTTGTGTCCATAGATCAAGGTTAGGATGATCTCTCTGTGTACGTATGATGTAGATAAATGGCTTGATGACCATGAACTGTGCTATTCCAGAGCTCAGCAATAAATCACACATTAGGCTTTAAAATGCACAAGTCGGAGCAAGATGCTAACTGGTTTTCAGGTGGGAAATTGTCAACAAAATCCTTTTTTTTTCCCTTTGAGAATCTTTCCTAACATCAGCAAATTAGATATGAAAGAAAAGGTGCCCAATATAAGATACCGCTGGCAAATAGAGGACTCACTTGTGCTGGCCTCGTTCTCTGCTTTTCTTTGTGTTCTGGTTCTGCCATCAATGTTTTGTGGATATTGTTGCATTCTGGGGTATTAACAGGATTTTACGTTTTTAGCTAGCTAATGATGGGGGACTTCTGACTGGCATATTCTAGCCCTACGGGGTATTCTATTTTTGGTATTTATTAACATTTTCTGTCATACAATATGCAGTGAAAGCGATGAGCCTCAGACCTCGGTATGCAGAAAAGGAATGCTTAAAAATGGCAACTTTTTTTATTTTTTTGTATTCTGGTTTCTTAATATTTTCCCCTGTGTGCTGTGTCACTGCTGGCTAGTGAGCTGGGACATGGCTGCCAATCAATCTCCCACACGGAGAAAAAGAAATTGCTGTTACTCGAATGGAATATGTGTATATGTATTTTAACCAAAGTTGAGGTACGATTTAAACCCAAAAAAAAGTACTTTGAAGTCTGTTTTGTAGTTTTAATTAATGCAACGAGAGTTTTTATTTTACTCTCTGTGGAGATAATCTTAATCCATTCACAGTGACCTTTTCTTGTGCAAATTAGCTATACACGCTTGTTTAAGCAAATGGGCCTTTGCAAGATGTCTCTTCCTAAAGACGGAGCTTATAATTGAAAATTGGCTTACTCCCATCTGTCTGGCCTGTGTGAGAATACAAACGTAGATCCGGACTTTTTTATGTATAAAATATAATCATATACATATGTATATACATACGCATGCATACAAAAAAATTGCCTGCAGGCTACAGTTAAATTAGATTATTAGTGTTAAAAAAGTTTACTGCCACAAGTTACTGTCCAAATAACACCTGTCTGCAGAGGCCAGGACACTCTGGAGAACGGAGGGTGTTTAATCTGGATCCTTTTGTCTCAGATGATATCGGTGCCAGTCGCAGTTCCATGGGGTTTGCCAGAAGTACAATTAGCTAATAGGCTGGAAACTGTTAGATTTTGATGTGTGTTTTTGGTAAATGGTTTTGAGGTGATTGACTGAATCAGAAAAAAAAAAAAAACCAGAAGTGTCTATAAGCACTTAAAGTTTTCATTTGGAGGAGCTATGTGGTTAATTGCCAAAATCTGGCAGTTTATCCCTCTCACCACACTTGACAATAACCACCAAGTGAGTCATTGTAAACCCTCCGCCCCCCCCGCCGTCCCCCGCTGTCCCTTTTTTAGTGCCTGCTTGATAAGGAAAGATTTCTTTGGCATAGTTTGAATATTTTTTGCTTTGTACAGACCTTTTGCACAGAAATGAACACAGTTGTGCATAACTGACTAAATCTGAAAAGAAATCAGGGTCATAGAAGTGCCGCAACAATGCTTTGGGTATCAAAATACTTAATATAAGTTTATTGTTATAACTCATGCACGCCTGTTTATATAGAAATGACTGATTATTGCAAAGGCAAAATTATTTCCTTTGTTCTCAGTTTCATTACCGCTCTTCCCAGCTCTCTCCCATGGTGGTTGCTCCTTACGATGAACAAAAAGGAGCGAGGAGATGGCTTGACACACACGTGCACAGAGGGAGCTATTTAACCTGGTGGTGAGCGGTCTTGGTCAGAGATGATTTTATCCAGATGTGTCTCAACAGCTGTTTGCATTTTCACGCCCAGTTACTCTAGGACTCACCGCTAATTGAATTTTCTCTTTTCTCCCCTGTTCTTGTTAGGTATGATTACCGTGAAATGCTGCACAATGCCACTTTCTGTCTGGTTCCCCGTGGGCGCAGGCTTGGCTCTTTCAGGTTTCTGGAAGCCTTGCAGGTAAGAGCTGCAGTTTAAAGCATCAGCTGCACTGGCTGCAATTCAGAGTGCAATAGCAAGGAGATGGGGAGGAGGGAAATGTGTTTCATTTCCCCAGTGAACAGTAATCCACTTTGCGAAAGCCTCTATTCATACTTCTGGAGCAATTGGCAGCTTCGTCCCAGGAGGGGCTGAGCACTGAGCTCATCTGAAGGTTGAATTGCGTTACCTCCAGGAAAAGGGTTTCCCTGGATGTGGTGGGGCTGAGAGGTTGGACTGGTTTAGAGCTGTATTTTGTCAAGCTGTGAGACTTCCCATGGGAGACACTGGCCTCTACAAGTAAGCCTTGGGGCAGTAAAAATAACTTTTTGTTTTCACTTAACCAAAACAGACCTGCTTATGCGTCGCCTGTCTTGAGATGGTTTTTGGTGAACACGCAGAAGGTGACCCGGAAGTTTTAAAGCCCCAGATGGAAGCTTCACATGAAGGTGGATATAGGTTGATCTCAGGGAGCTCACAGTGTGCCTGGGACAGCACCCAAATCCGACTCACCTTTTAAAAACATGATGGCTAATGTTGTCCCTTTTTTGTTGTTGACCAGCAACAGAAGGCAATGCAAAAGGCCTTGCTCCTGAGTCACTGTGGCAGCGAGGCTTGGCAGCACGGTGATCAAGCCTGATACTGACCTACTCTGGCTGTAGCTGGTGTGACCTTTTTTTTTTTTTGGCAAGTATCAACTTGGGGTCCTGGATCTTCAGTCAGCTGTACAGAGAATCTTGGGAGATGCTGCAGGGACTGGCATCTGGATTTCTATGGGGGCTGGAGTGGAGAAAAGGGGAGGCTGCGGTACTTCTTGTTGTCATTGAGAAGGCAAATGAGGACACCTTACAGGGTCCTGCCTCTGGGTGTCCTTTTGCCATTCTGGGAAGTGTCCCAGCATTGCCAGTAAAGCTGTTAATGAGTAGCGTCACATCACTTTTCTTCATCAGCCACAAAATGTCCCAGCTGCTATTAAATAATATTGTTTACTGCGATGCAGAGCAGGATTCAGGTACCTAAGTGTAGGTGTATAATATGATTTTAGAAGCCCAGGGGTACCCTTCTGGCATTCTGCTGCTTCTCCGGAAGGTTTACAGTAGATCCTGTGTCATGTCTGCCAGCCTTTGATGGGTTTCTTGGATACCCTAGAGCAGCTCTGGAGCCCCCAGCATAAGGAGGACAGGGACCTGTTGGAGCAGGTCCAGAGGAGGGCCACAAAGATGATCAGAGGATTAGAGCACCTCTGCTATGAGGACAGGCTGAGAGAGTTGGGGTTGTTCAGCCTGGAGAAGAGAAGGCTCCGGGGAGACCTTATAGCAGCCTTCCAGAATCTGAAAGGAGCCTACAGGAAAGCTGGAGAGGGACTTTTTACAAGGGCATGTAGTGATAGGACGAGGGGTAATGGCTTCAAACTGGAAGAGGGGAGATTTAGATTAGGTATCACGAAGAAATTTCGCACTATGAGAATGGTGAGACACTGGCCCCGGTTGCCCAGGGAAGCTGTGGATGCCCCATCCCTGGAAGTGTTCAAGGCCAGGTTGGATGTGGCTTTGAGTAACTTGGTCTAGTGGGAGGTGTCCCTGCCCATGGCAGGGGGGTTGGAACTAGATGATCTTTAAGGTCCCTTCCAACCTAAACCGTTCTATGATTCTGTGATCCTAAATGTGCTGGACACTTAGGTTTAACCGCTAAACCCCACACCTACTGTTACGTTTGAGATACAAGTTCTGGACTGTCACTTACCTCTTTGCTCCTACTCAGGAGAAGATTAGTAGCCTACAAAGTTCTGTTCCCTCTCCAGCCTTTTCAGAGTAAGAAGTGGGACTGGCTTGTTTGGGATGATGATCCTTGTAAAGAGCACTGCTCAACTCTTCTGTCATCTGGGCCACAAGTCATGCAACCTCTATTAGATGCATTGCCTCAGGAGAATAAAGCAGGAAGTGTACCTCACTGTACAAAATTTGGAGGCTCCAGGTTGATGACGATAAAATGCAGGCACTGAGGATTTTCCTAGCAGGCTAGCAGCAGTATTCACTGATTCTGATGAATTCCCAATTTCTGTCTGGCTCCAGGGCATGTTGAAAGATGAAATCCACATTAGTGGAATGTTTTAGAATGAAAACACATTGCTAAGTGTTTTCTGCTTGGATTTTTCATGCACTAATGTCATTTCCTTACAGAAGGTCACAGTTCTTTACACGTTATAAGCACTGCTGTAATGCAGAGACTTGACCAGTCTAAGATCCTGTGTGTAATACATGTTACCAAGGAAGGTACAGCAATCTGAAGTTTTCCCCTTTTTACCATCTTTTGGGAGGTACAGGTGGGACTGACCCCAGTCGAGACCAAATTCACAGCACTTAAGCTTGGCTTGATGCAAAAGAAACTGAACCAGAGCACAGGCTCGATGCAGATCCTCCGGTAATAGGTTCTTGCATCACATCAGGAGGCTTTTGGTTTGGATCTTACGTTGTAGTGGTAATCATTTATTTACAGAAATACTGCCCTATTTGCTGAATATTCACAAACTTGCTGTCTATGCAGAGGAACTTGCGCAACTCGTAAAAGATTAAATAATTTAGACAGATCATACTGGTACAAAATAGATACTAAGTGTGTATACTTTTTGTTTGGTTTAAGACAGAAAACAATTCTTATTTTTGTAGACAGGTGATGACAGATGAGTTGCATTTGTGCAGTTGCCTCTATTTGGAGAGCAAATACCGAACAGAATAGGGAATTCACTCCTCCTTTGTGGAAAAAGCGCTCTGGAATTAAATGTGATATACATTTTCTGTAGAGTTGTCGTGCAACATATTATAAAAATTGAGGGAGTTAGCGCCTTGCTGAATGGTTCACAAAGCAGCAAGGGAGACCATCATTTTGCATTAAATTCTCCGGTGTTACATCTACAGCATTTTAACAGTTCTGTCCTTGCCTGGCAGCATAAGCACCAGGTTGCAAATGCCACTGTCCATGCAGACCCCACCTTTTAGTGAATATGAATAAGCGCAAAATGGAAAACCGTAAACATTTGGGCTGCCCTCCTGGGGCCTGTGGCTTCTGGCATTCTTTGCCACATTGCCTCTCCTTCTGCGCTTGTGCAGAAAACCATGGTCATGGTGTTGGTGCAAACCTCAAAGCTTGCCCTAATCATCGGGTACCCACTAACTACTGCAATGCCTCTGTGTGCATGCAGGCTGCCTGCGTCCCGGTTATGCTCAGCAACGGATGGGAGTTGCCGTTCTCGGAAGTGATTGATTGGAACCAAGCTGCCGTCATAGGCGATGAGAGATTGTTATTACAGGTAAGAAAAAGACCGCGGCCTTCAACAGATCAGTTGATTATTGCTGCCGCCATCCAAATGGACAGGGAAGATGAATCCAAAAGGTCAGGGCTGTAAAAGAATTTTTATCATGAAGTGATTGTCTGTGTCACACTGGCTATGAACTCATTTAATATGACATCATTCATTTTTTGACCTGAAGGTCTTTCCAGCCACCAGGCCACATTCTTAAATGCAAGGGACTCTTTTATTTTTCCTAAGAGCATGAAATCTCTTCTGGTGTTGTACACCTGGATGCCTCTCTGAGGCAGGACTGTCCTGAACCGGGTGCTGTGATGAGAGAGAAAACATTTGAAGGCAAGATCCGCTCTCATCCTTCAAAAATGGTTTATCCTCAGGGGTCCCACCAGTGCTGTGTGTCTGGCTGGCAGGTACTGAAGAGACTTGTCAGAAAAGCAGGTATTTTCTCACACAGGAGTTACCACCTAACAGTTTTGTGGGAAGCAGAATCTGTCTCTTTCCTGATGTCTGGACCACGTAACATTGTGTTCTGAAGCAGTGTTCATGTCACTTATTGTTAATCTCTTTGAGATCATGGAACAAAAGCAGGCCGAGAAGTTAAAAATTCCCTGCTACCTTCAGCATCTACTTTGGTTTTAAATTCATTACATTATTTCTTTTTCTGTTTCCCTAATTAGTTTTATATTCTATATACATTCTGTAAAGTATGTGGAGAAGTTGATGTTAGAAAAAGCTCTTGAAAAATTGGTTTCCCCAAAGTAGCATTTGATAAAACGCCATTGCCCGCATGAAGCTGAGATCCACAAGATCTGGAATAGCCACTAAGTAGCTGCTAAGAGGGGTTTTTTTCATGGTTGAATTTAACTCATTTCCAAAATGGCAAGCTGTTGTCATCCATTGAGAGAAGCCTGCAAAGGTACAGGTGTCTTGGCACCCCAAAAATGAAGTACCTTTGAAAATCTCTTTAGATGCCTATTTACTTGTCTGAAGAAGTAACTATTTGTGAAGAGCTGGCCTAGCAAGCCTTGCGAAGTGCTGCCAGTTCTCCTTAATGTGATACAAGCTGCAAATATAAAAGGGCCATTTGATTTTTGCTTCTGTGGACAGCGCATTTTTCTGAGCAAAATTATTTCTCTCTTTAAATAATAATAATTTGCTAATCTTCATGCTTTCCGGTAACATGCTATTCGTTTTCTTCACAGCTGCTTCCATACTGAACAGCTACTGCACCGTTATTAACAGTGTTTTTAAAGAGCTGGCAAAGGGCCTGAATGTCTGCTCTGGGAAATCTTTTTGTTATGTTACAGTTTTTCATTTCCTGTTTGAGAGCAGCTCGGATGTTTTTATTTGCATATTCTCCTCATCATAGCGCTGGGAGAGCTTAATCCAGCCTTCCTGCATTTATCTGTGCAGGGTGGTTTCTCCCTTCCCCCTGCTTACCACTGAAATGACCTTTTATTAAGACGTCATCCCGTTCTAATAATTCCAGTGTAATCCTGCCAGATTAGTATTAATACATCATTTTCCCCACCTGTCTTTCTGGACAAGTAGATTGATAACTAATAGGCAAATGCAGTTAAAATGGGAGCTCTGATTTTTCTTCCCAGCTTTTGTAACGGGGCAGACACCAAGGCTTTTTTTTCACCTTGGCACTGTTTGCAGGCACTTACAAGCATGCTGTGGTCTGTAAAATCATAACTTCTTGCAGTAACCTTCACAGAGCAGCCTTCCCTTTCAAAAGACGTAGTTGGGAATGAGTATTGATTTTGCTTCTTGCTCACACACGTACACACACATGCAAGGATGCACATAATGCAATGAAATGTGTAAGTTTATAGAAAAAATGCCATATCACCACAGTGAAGTGACTTTGATAATGTATTTGCTGTTGATAATGATCCCAGGTGTGATTTATATACATATGCACATAGCCAGTACAGGTAATGTCATTATTCCTCTATTTACTGGAACTTGCTGGAAAAGTAATGAAAAGAAAGAATATTCACCCCAAAAGATTAGATTTGATGCAGTTCGTCACTTCGTGACATGATCAGTTAGAAAAACATGTACTAATACAGGTTTTTAGCTTCTACCTTTCATACTAGTTTTGCAGGGAATATTTTACCTAAAGGGTCTATAGGGAAGGAATGTAAAGTACCATCTTCAACAGTCTGAACATTTTCTTCTGCTCAACCATGGTGTAGTGCTCTCTCTCTCATACGCTCAAATCCTGTATTATAGTTAGCATTGTATCTAAGATGAAGGTCTAAGAGACAAAGGTCTTAAGAGAGCAGAGATTGTCCCACCTGACACTGCACCCTGTGGAGCCATGGTCCTTTTGACGCAGTCTCCGGACCTGGATGCAAACTATTCTGTGAAGAATTTACTGATTCTTGTGGAAATTTTTTACATTCTTAAAATCTCAGATTTTCTTCAGGAAAAGGTTTCATGCGAAATCATTTGATTCTGGAGCATGTGAAAGCAAATAATGATCGCTGGCACCTCTCAGAATATTTTAGGAATAAGCAAAGTGTGTTCTGGTCAGGAAAGGGCAGGATGTGGTGGGATGTAGGTAAACTTCAGAATAAGCTGGGATGTGCAAAAAGCAACACGCAGCCCAGGTATGTGCTTCTACGACTAGCGGCTTAGGTAAAAGATTTATGAGAAATGAGTATCTGAGAACAAAGTGGACTGATTTGAAATCACAAATAAGTAGGCACAAAAGCACAACTCTTCATTCCTAGAAAAAATGAGCACAAGTCAGCAAAGTATCCTAGATGCCTTTCTGGTGCTGTGAGTAGCCCTTGTAATTGAAGCAAATTGCAGTTAAATTCCCTTGATAATGTCAGTTTGCATTGTCAGAGTGGTGTACTGGAGGCCTTGGTCGAGGTCCTAAGAAGTTAAGCAATGATACATATGTACATTAGTTTCCCTCCAGTGTGGAAGAGGGACATGGGGATGGGGAAAGACATAGAAGTGAAGCCCTCCCCTTCTGATCCAGTGAGTAGTTACATTTTTTAATGGCAAAGCATTGCAGCAGGAGAATTTGGGTTGTATTTGTAAGGCAACTTATACCAGAATTAATGGGTTGATTTAATGGAAACAGGAAAAAAGAAGCAGTGTTTTCCTTTGTGAATAGCGGGTGTTGTGGGAGTCGTTATTCTTTCCACCCACAGTAATTAGTAAAATGCAATTTGATCCATAGGCTCCCAAAAAGTGGAGTCTTACTTAAGATGTTGCTATGTTTTCCTTAGGGCACTTAGTGTTGCCATGCTGCAGTAAATGCAATTCCAGATCTCTTTAATATACTTTGAGAGAGGGGATTATTGTTGGACTCTCAAGACCTGCAGCTACTAGTTTGTTAAAATACTAGTCCATGAAAAGCTTTGTGCATGCGGGATGTATGGAGGAGCTTCTTACTGTGCCGTGCCACAGCGCTGGTGAGGGGGAGCTTTTGTTACTGTAAAACAACCAAACACTAAAAGAAAGCAGATTTTAAAACAACCATATATTCAGTACCAAAGGTTATAAAGGGTTGTGTCTCATTCATTTTACATCAAGGCTTTAACTGTTGACACATGCATCTCTATCGGACCGGAGCACTGAAGCTGTGCAGCTTGCTAATAGAGGAGAGGGTTTGTCAGCAGCATGTTAATTCGATGAGATTGTGGTGTTGTCTGAAGCTTCTGACTATATTACATCTTGTATTACAGATTCCTTCTACAATCAGGTCTATCCATCAGGATAAAATCCTAGCACTTAGACAGCAGACACAGTTCTTGTGGGAGGCTTATTTTTCTTCAGTTGAGAAGATTGTATTGACTACACTAGAGGTGAGTAAAAATTGTCTGGGACCTTGCCGAGCAGCAAGGTTTCCATACCTGTTCAGCTGCTCCTGTCCTCAGCTGGTGTTGGACCTTGGTTTTCATGACGCGCAATTGGTCACTAGGAAAAAAACTTGGCATCTTGATAAGTTTTTTCCCCGAAGGAAATACTTTCTTCATTATCGGAATCCGCATTAGAAAACTGACACGGTGAAAAATGGGAGCTACCTGACACGTGGAAAAGTTGTCATGTGTGATCTTGCCTTTGCAAGGCTTTATGGCTTATGAATCACTATCCTTGTCATTGGTAGTGAATGTTTTTCTTTAAAAAACCTTTCTGGAATTCATTCTGGAAAAAATATTACTGTAAAGCTCTTCCTTGACCATTCCTTAACATTTTGATGCCTGTGATGGGGCTGTTGGTCTGGCTGAAAGAACACGGGGGGGCCTGTAAATCACTGTGTCTTATCTTCACACGCAGGATAAGGGAAAGGCCCGATCATCCTTATAAAATATTAATAAATAATCATGATTAGACTGCTATTAAACAGGGAGACAGATGATCTCAAATGTGGAGAGAATCCTTTCTGAATTCGGAGATGGAGGAGAGATGAAAGGCTCTTTAGAAGTAGGGCCCAGGCTACAATTTCAAAAGCAGGTTTCTCTTCTAATTGTTTTGCAATTTTGCACATAAATTTTTGACACACTTTTACCACTGAAAGTGGCTCACTTTGTAGGTGCAAATGCATTCGTCTTATGCTAATGCTTCTGCAATTGCATCCGTCTTTTTGAACAGTTATAAAGCTCCACATTTCCCACTGTGCTTGCTTTTCCCTGAAAACTGCAAACGAGCGCTGCTGCCTGCAGTATAGGTTGCCCATGGCTGATCTACCTCCAGCTGCTGCAAGACAGTCCCTTAGGTTTTTCTGTGCCAGTGAGGAAAACCAGCCAGGGAATGTTTTTGGAGCCCCTGGCATAGCTATCCTCGCAACACTCTCCTCCCCCCAGAAGAGCATGTCTTCATCTGTGCCGCCTGTTGGGAACTGCTCTGTACCCTCAAACTCCCCATAAGCACTGATGAGGCAGTGATAATTATCACAGCCCACGCTGGGATCGGACTAACAAAGCTGGAAGACCATGTGCCAGTGCTCGCAGTCTTAATTTACCCTTACAGAAGTACCCTTAGGGACAATCAGGGTGCCTCCTTTATCATCTCCCCCTTCCCTGCATGCACCCTGTTATCGTTAGGGATTGCTAAAAGGAGAGGGGTGGACGACTCTCCTCGCTGCCCCTCTTCTGCTTGTGCTGGGGCTGGTCTTGAGGGGATGAAATCTGCAGCGCTCACAACCTTGGTGTCCATCACATCAAGCTCCAACGCTCACAGATGTGTCTTTAACGCTGCCCTGGGACACATTGGCCCATGTGGCCGCCAGTGCCCAGGGGACAGCAAAACCCATAATAAAGCTGAAGCAGCTGGGCAACCAGCAAGCTGGCATTTCTGCTTGGAGGGGGAAAAACTAAAGCAAAACCAAAAATCTTCCCGGAAGGTTTAATTTAATGAAATTGAGTAATGTATGCCTGGTGTTGAAGTTATGTTCTGGGTTTTTTCATTTGTTTGCGAGGGTGGTTTTGGTTTGAGGGTTTTTTTGTTTATTTTTTAATTCAGGGCTCTCAGAAATTTTTGAGACAGCTAAGAGGGATTCTGTTCTTATGAACAGATACTCGTTTCACATTTCAACTTGCATAAGTAAAGTCCTGAGTTAACTTTCCTTAGGAAAGGAATAAAACAGTTGAGAGTGATTTTTGGTGTCCGAAATCTCTGAGCAGTATATCATCTTCTTAAAATCTGATGCCTGGAAGTAAATTCCTGGCAGGATTATTTTTTTCTGGTGGATGTTATCCATCTTCTGTTGTAACACTGTTGTATCAGAGTGCTCTGATGATGCTAGATATCATCAGAATAATCACTTGCCTGCTGACTGCAGTGCCAGTACATGTCCACAGGTCCAGGATATCAGTACAGAAAAAGTCTTCACCAACTCAGATGTCTGCAAGGACATCACAGATCTCCTCTGCCCTTTATCCTGGACACCTCTGAAAACATTAAGTTGTATTTTAAGGTCCTTGATCTTCTCGCAGCATTTGGTGACCTGAGCCAAACAGCTCATAGCACAAAGTAAGAGGTTTGAATCATCTGGCCAGCAACCCCACATTACAGGCACAGAGGAACTGCCCAATGCCATGGACATGGTGTGGGTTAGGAAATGATGTTCATGAGTGTGTGCTGTAGGCTGGTGAGTGGGAGCGCTGGCAGCGCAGCAGTGGACTGCTGCGAACGCCATCTGGACACAAGTTCCAGTGTATCTGCACTTTTTCAGCTTGGTCTTCTCTGAAAAGAAACCCAAAACATCCCTAAATCCCTGTGTGGTGTGCTCAGTCCTCTGCTCAGAAAGAGGAGGGGAGAGGGACAGCACAAAGTACAGACAAGAAATGTTTGATACTTGGCCGGGCATGTTGAGAAGCAGCAATGATTAAGGCAATATGTGAACTTTCTGAAGTGTGAGGATGAGGGAGACAAAAATATTGGACTATTACTGAATTCCAAAAAGAAAAGGGAAATCTCGCCGGAGATCCTAACCCCTTCCTTCTCTTATGAAACTTCTGTCATGCCTCATCATTGGAGAGACTAGGTAGCTGCTGTCTGTCTCTGCAATATGCGACACATTCTGCATTTTAATTCACTGGTCCTCCATATTATCTTTTTTTATACTTTTCTCTTTCTGCCAAGTTGTCTTTTCTCCCCTCTATGATGACAGACAGCTAGGTTTCTTATGTAGAGTGTGATAAATTAATCTTCTGGTTTTTAACTGTGACAAATCACCGAGGCCACCTCCCCAGCCTGGTGTGGAACCATGCTGGTGAGATTTGTGTGCCTGACGGGCACCAAAGGCTGCGTGTGCTGCATGGCACCGGGGACCTGCCCCGTGTTAGAGCTGCGCTCACTCCGGGTGTGCTGAGGCAGCGTTGAATGCGAGCCATGTGTTTCCCCTGCAGCCTTGTTGGCTACCAGCGCGATGGAAAACTCCACCGTCTGTGAAAACCTCCTGACCATGTAAATTCGCAGACTTCTCTTTATCTGATTATGCCCCAGTTCTGAGAAAGCAGGAGGAAGGAGCTGTAATATTTAGACTTTGTGGTAAACACTCGAAAATGTGTACTTTCTAGGTTCTGTCTTTGTTTAGTGGCATAACTTGCAGATGGAGAAACAGCAGTCATCGTCTTTTTTTTTCCCCTCCCCACTGCCATGCAGGAGATCTGACAACTGATACACCTAACTTTCCAAACAGAAATATTCAGATACGCTCTTGTCAGTGATGGAAATACAGTTCTAAGTCTGTTATTCCGAGACCAAAAGAAAAGTTAAATTAACTTAGGCATGTGAGCGAATTATTACATATTAGCTATGGTGATTGGCTGTAGGCAAAAGTAAGACAAGCATGCAAACACCTAACATTTGCCACAATTTAGCAGTATGTATATCGCCACCAGCAGTGGATTGTCTAGCACATTGTAACTGGTGTTTTAATGTTCTTTTGTCACAGCAATCAAAAATCCGAGGAAAACCACTGCTTGTGGCAACACTTATTCATGTTCTGTATTGACCAAATGTCCCTGAACTCAGCTGCTTACAGAGATTTTAGCTTGTTTAGACTCCAGCAGCCGCTTTTGTTTGGCTTGTGTTGGCTCTTTTTGCTTGCTTTTGGTTTTCCTGTGCTGTGGGTATATACCTTCTTTAGTTCCACACATTTAAGGCCAGAATGAATGATGAGGGATCAGATTTAGTCCAACTTCTGAGCCATAGAGTTTCACCCAGATATGCCTATGTTAAGGCCAGAGACATTAGGGTAGGAGAACCAATGTCTTCTGGGCACTGAGCCCTGTGCAATGCATAAACTGCCCTTTGTGTGACATCTCCGTAGGAGATCCCAGAAGATGAGCTGCAAAAGAAGGCAAGGCAATCCTGCTTAGCCGACTTAGGGGAAGATTCTTTCTTCACCATGCTCCAGCCCTTTGCAGTGTCCCATCTCCAGACCTGCCAACCTCTGATGCTCTGATGCAAATCTGTAAGAACGTGTGGCCCAACAGCAGATGGCATTTAGAAAGTTGCATTTTATCTGGAGACTGAATTTGACCAGTTATAGCTTCCCAGCCCAGAGTCTTGTTATGCCTTTGCAGCAAGTTTGAAAAATCTCCTATCGGTCTAAGAACTACTATGGTTCTTGCATACTGGCAATTGATCTGAATTAACTGTAATTAGTTTTATAAATACACGTTAATTGTACAGCCCTATATCTTTTTTTGTGGCTTGTGGTATTCCAGGTGATAAAGTAGATGACCTAGCAACCTGTTCTTACCTTAAAATCTAGGAATCTATGTTTGTGACCCTGTACAGAGACAGACAGTAGTTGCCAAAAGATCTATTTCTGTTTTGTCCAACAAGGAACTGTTGTAGAACTGAGACGTGGAATCAGTGACATATCCAAACACTAATATCCCTTTATAATTAAGCAAAAATGAATAATTAGTGCAGCCTGATTTGCTGAAAGTCTTTGTGGTTTTGAATGCTCTCATTATCTCAAAATAATACCTAGCTTTGTAATGTCATCCTCAAATAATTATCTTCTGTGAGTTCTGGATAGTGAAACTAACAATGAACTAATCGGGCTTACAACTGCTAAGATATTCTAATAGACAAAATATTTGACTTGAAATACAAAATGCAATGAATTGCAAGGTCCCCATGTCCAGAGAGACTAATGAGGTGCTCTGAAACCTATTGCACAAAGCCTGAGCTGGTGAAGTGGTGTCAAAGCGTGCAGGTTCTGTGTCATTTTAAGAGAGATTAAGCAGGAATGTCTAGTAATTTGTGTGTCTCAGCTTTTTGCAAAATGGGTGGTGATTCCAGTCCGCTGGAGTCTCTGAAGCTTCTACCAGTGGCTATTACAGTCTATTTAAAAATCATCGCCTCTCTTGTTTTCCAGATTATTCAGGACAGAATATTTAAGCACATATCACGTAACAGCTTAATATGGAACAAACATCCTGGAGGGTTATTTGTACTGCCACAGTATTCCTCATATCTGGGAGATTTTCCTTACTACTATGCTAATCTCGGTGAGTGAATCCTTGCTATAATCTAGTGGTATTTGGAATTTCTAGTGGAAATTTGGAATTTGATCTTTGAATAGCATGTGCCAAGTGACTTACCATTCATTTCTAGTTAATGATGCCTTTCATTTATCCTGTCTCAGTCTCCCCTGCCCACTGTAGACTGGAATGTCTCTGACTCATCAACATGCATCATGTGCCTCTTACTTGCAAAGATTGTTTTAAAAAAATCTATGTCCCTTCATACTTTTCAGTTGCCAGTAATTAATGCCTGAGTTGCTGACCCATTTGTGGCCCAAGGGGACATAAGAGGAATAGCTTTTTGCTTTCTTTGTTTATTTGTGCTTGGCAAATTGGAAAAGTGGTAATTTACCCAAGACACTCGTTATTGGAGTGCGTACTTGTTATGGATTTATTCTCCATACTGTGTATCTTCATATGGATCCCCCTAGAAGGAATGAACAGGGCTTAGGTTCGTGGCTTTTTCCTGGAGCGGAGCTTAAACAATGAGTTCTGCAGGGGGATGTGCCTGCAGGCTGAAGTGATCCTGCTTACCAGGCTCCTGCTACTTTTGGAGCCTGTGCCATCCCACTTGTGTGGCTCTGTACTGCTCACCTGCTAAAAATTCACAGTTACGATGTTAAAGTGGGAGAAGAAGATTTCTGTGGGAGTTTTGATGAAGAGTGACTATGACCCCACACAGATGAATTTAGATAAGATTGAGAGCAGTAATGAAGGGTAGATGCCAGTAAGATCTGTTATTTTAGGCAGAAAAGGAACTCATAGCGAGACAAAAATATCAGAATGGAAGGCAAGGATGCAAGCAGAGTTATCAGCTCAGGAGATAATTGAAGAGGCATGTCAATGGGGATCGACCCAGAAAGAGCAAAAATCTGACAGAGGCTGTAATGGAACTGAGGAAACTGAAGAAGTGTCTGGAAGTTGTGGAGATAATCTGTAGAAAACATCAAGCATCCAGAGCCAGGCAGCAAAACGTAACCTGTGTCAAGATAGACACAGGTTGGTTGAACGAACTAGATGTCAATATTATCTGTGGAACGAACTGGATGAAGGAAAGAGATTGCAGGACATCTGTGGAAATAGTAAGGAGAGGCAGTAACTGTGTTGGAGTCAGGGATTTCAGAGGGTGTGGGAGTTAAAGGGAAGTGTGATCTCCTCTGAAGCATCTGGTATCCTAGTATCCGAGACAAAAGGACATGGCCTAAAAAAACATGGCAAGGTTCGCATTAAGTGCAGATATTTTTTTTGTATCTCCAGAGTCCTTTAATTTGTACTAACCAGGCAATTTTTTCTTTACTGAATACATATCTCTTCACTTCAGGTCTGAAGCCTCTTTCCACATTCACTGCTGTTATCCATGCAGTAACTCCCCTGGTTTCGCAATCTCAGCCTGTACTGAAACTCCTGGTTGCTGTAGCCAAGTCGCAGTACTGTGCACAGGTAAGCAGTGCTGTTTGACTGTCAGTCACATGGAAGACAAAACCACTATCCCAGGAGTGAAGAGCCTACTGACTTCAGATCTTCTCAGTCCTGTTTCAAACCTCTGTTTCAATTCTGATGTTTCTTTTCTCTGAGATTTCTACTGTCTGTGACCTGCATGCATGGGAAACAAAAATTCTAAGTATAGTGTGAGTGGAATAGAGACAGTAATTAAACTCTTTGTTTCATGAGGCAGGTCAAATAATGCCTACGCTTTAAAGATCGGGATTGCATGTGCTGCAAACTGCGAAAGGATGTCTTTGCCTCAAGAACCCCTATGTGATCTTCCTTCCTCCTGCTGTGGCTCTGCTGTGGCTCTTAGTCTCAGCAGTGCTAGCGTTTTGGCTTCTCTAAAAGAAAGCCTGGGGGGTTCAGTAGGAGCACCCTTTTGCACTGGAGTGTCACAAGTGGTTGAGCCTTTAATGAGCCAAAGTAAATCAGTGATATCCATATGACCTGGCCTAGATAGAGACTTCCTGAGTTCCTGTCCAGCCTGTATTTGCCTGAGAGGACATATATTGTAAACAGTCAGGATGGGTGAAATGACTGTAGGAAGTGTTATTTTTATACAGATTTGCATCATTGTTGTTCATTTTGAAATTCCTAACTTGAATTTAACATATCTGTCTGGAGATCTGAGTCTTTAGGGTTTAGACTGCATTGCCACTAAGGTCTCTGATCATGGTTCAATATTCTCTTTCAGATTATTGTTTTATGGAATTGTGATAAACCCCTCCCAGCCAAACACCGCTGGCCTGCCACTTCTGTGCCTGTCATAGTCATTGAAGGAGAGAGCAAGGTAGGTGGAGAGAAACATCGTAAAAAGTTGCATATATTCTCCAGTGGGAGCAGAATTTATTTTTCCAGCTGCTTTGGTGAAAGCTTTGTAGTTCCCAATGGTGTGACAGCTCCTTTCTGTTCCTTGGCCCGTTGTACCAGCTTGGTCACAGATTCATGTTCCACGCATGAGGCCCCATGCTCTCAGAAATCATCAGTGTGGCAATTAATGCCATGAATCTGAGATTCACAGGTGGGACCCGGTTTTGAAATGTGGCCCCAAGAATAGGTAGTACTGACCCTATCTTTGGAGATTTCTGCCTCTCTGTAGGTGCATGAAAGTAGTGATGCAGCTGGAGTCTGAGCAGTCAGATGCAAGACTTGGGGGTCAGCTGTGGACTCAAAAGCAGAGAAAAAGATGAGAAAGAATGGTGTTAATGTGCCTTTGAAAAGTACCTTCTCTCATGGCCTTGTAGGGTACTGCTGCCAGTGATGGGATCCCACCCCCCAAAAAAAGGAAGGGACACAGGACACTTGTGTGGGAACAAAACCACCATGTCATCTCTTGCTGTGCAACACACGTGTTCCTTTGCACTTCCACAAAGTCAAAACAGACACCACCCAGATGAGAAAAGAGGCTTTTGTAAAAATCCACAGTGAAGCTGATGATTCCTTTCCAAATGCAGGCCTCAGAGAAGCAAGACTTCTTGCTTCTAGACTCTGACTGAGAGAGTGGGGCTGGTCCTCTCTGCAATCTCTGTCAGCTGGCTCTTGAGCTCTGTGTTTGCAAAGGGAACTTTTAGTTGCTTTGGCTGTACAGTCCTATTTTGAATTTATAGTCCTGTCTTTGGTCTTTTCCCCCAGTCACCTTAACAAGTGAAAAGCAAGAGCTCTGCAAGGTTGGCAGCTAATGGCTCTTGCCTTAGCTAGCCGTGTAAACAGTATCAGGAGAGTTGCTGCAGGGCCAAAAAAGGCTGTAGTGATTTCTGAGTCTTTTGAACATTGTGGGGTTTTTTTCTTTCTTTTTGGAAAACTTGCAGAGGTGAGATAGAGGAGAAAATCTCTGACCAGCTCTACAGTATTTGTAGAAATTGGCCCAGGCACTGTTTAGATTACAAATGAGTCTCCTGAGTACACAAAGGTGTGTTTATAGTGGACGGTCTCTTCCCTGTAATATCCCAGCGTATGCCAAATGGCTTCTTGCGTGGAAAAGCTGTTTGTTTGGACAAAGCTTGCAGAGCCAGAGCAGTGCAATTCAAAGGTTGCACAAAGGAACTGCTTTTCATCTTCAGTCTTAACTGAAGCATACTGGCAGGCACAGTTACTCTGTGGAGGTGATCACAGAGGTCTGCCTTTGCCTAACCTTCACTCTTCCTCATGAAATCAAGATAGATTATCAATCACACCCATTTTACAAAAGGGAGCTTTAACTACAAAAAAAAAAAAACATGGGTAGTCCCAACTGTTTCACTATTTGACAATTTTACACGATCTGTAAAAGAGCCGGTCTCCTGCTGCCTGCTTGCTCTGCTTTGCATTTGTGTAAGCAAAGCAAAACTATCAACTGTTGCCAGATCACCTCTTGCTCACAGCCACCACCTCTCCAGACCAAGGCCATGGTAACGATGAAGGGATGCTCTCCAGACAGACACCATGAAGCTCCTGATTATAGCGACAGAGCTTTCTCTGAATCAAGCCATAGATGTAGGGACTCGCTTCCAAACAGGTTGCAGGGGATGCAGAACTAACCATGGCCATTATGAGGGATGTGTAAAAGTTCTTCATGTCCCTGTTTCCATACAGTGATTTCCTCATACTGGGCCTGGTTTTTGTAGTGTTTTCTTGGCATAATAAATTGGAAAAGAAGTCTATTAACTAGCCAGGATATTTTTCCTAGCAAATGAGGGAAACAAACAGTGTTGTATCCTTGTTACTATTCATCAGTTCTCAAAAGGTGCTAATTAGTCTGCTAAGGAAACCATATGGATTCTCATTTCTTGCTGTTATCTTTTTGATCCCACTTTCCCATCTATTTCCTATTGCTTTGAGAACTGTCATGCCATAGTTTTTATAATGCTTATTCTGCATATAGGCATATAGATTTCATATATATAGCTATATCACTTAAGAATGTGACTTTTTAAAATGCTACAGTACCAATATAGTTCTTGATGCAGGTGAAGCTCAACTGATACACATGTTCTTTAGCATATTCTCCTTTACTAATGGAGAATGTTGCACCATTTGGCAGCAGCTCCCTGTGGATACAACAGCAATGCACAGAGATGGAGCTGTACCACTTTACTGGGGAACCATCCCGGTAGCATAACATCCTTCACACACAGCCTGGACTGCTTGGCTTCCCAGCTGCGTAACGTTATGAATGCTGCAAGTCCTTCTCAGCATTCATTATCTTTGATCCTCACACCCCGCAGGAGGGCAGAGGGACAGTCCTAGCTACCAGGGAAAATGTCCTCCCTAAAGAAGCTGTAGGTACATCTAATTCTCAGTACGGACCATTGCAGTTTGTCACAAAAGGAAAGCAGCATGCACCAAAGAGAGAGGTCTGTTCAGAAATTACTCCTCAGGCAGAAGGTGTAGGCTGACTGCTGGGGTGACAGAAATGACAGTCTTTCACTCTTGAGCTGAAGGGTCCTTTCCATCAGACAGAGATAAGCAATGTATCTGAGACACAAGGAAATAAGAATGAGGAACAAAATAGAGTATTTCCCTTGGAAATGAGTCCTTCAAGTGATTTTTTTTCCTCCCCTTCCTGCCTTGGATACCCACAGGTTATGAGCAGTCGCTTCCTACCCTACGACAACATAGTGACAGATGCAGTGCTAAGCCTGGATGAGGACACCGTGCTTTCAACCACTGAGGTAAGGGTCTGCATCATCCTGGGAGTCTGCTTGGCTCCTCGGCTCATGCTGCGCACAGCAGTTAGGCTCTTTTCTTGGCTTTGCCAGTGAGCAAAAGTTATAAGATTTTCTGCTACACTCCTCAGATTTAGCGCGTTGCACTTGTTTCAGCAACCCTGCCACTGCCTGCCATCAGAGAAGCGTTTCGCCCTGGTTAATTGGCTCATCATTAGCATATGGTTCTTAGGTTCTTTATTATTTTAGTAACATAGCTGCAGGCGGGTGTAGGCAGCTAAGAGCAGTCGGCTTTAATACTCTTCTCACTTTTCTGATTGGGGTAGCTTTTTTCTCCCCACATTATCAGTAGGGCGTAGGTGGGGAAGGAAGGGGTGTCAGCAGCAGGGGACTGCTGTCACTCCAAAAGACAGCATTGCCACCCTAATGTAGGATTTCACTGAGGAATACTCTCACCAGTGTGTCACCCCATAAAATTGGAGATCTTTGCTAGTTTAGGTGTTAGAGTGTTTGTGCTAAGAGCAAGATAGAGCTAAGAAAAGAAAAATACTGTAGAAAACCAATTTTTACAACTGGGATGAGTATTGATTTCTGGAACCTCTTCCTGAGAACCACAGGGGAAACTGATGACAGTTTATATAGAGTGCAATATTTGGGAAATACATTATTAATGATAGCGAGGGAATAGCTTGAAAAACTCGATTTTCTTTTGTTTTCCTTTTTTTTTCCCCCCATGTTCATGGCCGTTCCCTTCTCCCCACTTCACCTTTATGAAAATGCTTTTATATCAGTGATGGGGATCTTTCACTGGTGCTACTACTGGTTATGTGTCAGTGGAGAAATGCCTAACATTGGTCACCTCTCACTGCTGTATACCCTAAGACGTCACCAAAGTTGTTCTAAATGGATGAGATTGCAACTGCTGTTCTCCCCAGCATGGATTTGTTGTGCTATGCTTAGACTTAAGAACTCTTAAGGCTTCTCCTTAGAAGGAGCCATGGTAGTCCCCTTCTACTGCACAGATGGCATTGAACCTTTTTGATACCAAGGTTACACCTTGGTAGTTTCTGCTAGATAAGGAAGAATACGGCTGCTGCCAAAGCACTTGTGTTCAAACCCCTGCACAGCCTAAAAAAAGCCCTGAAACAAAACCAGTAAAAGGCATTTATCCTAGGGCTGGAATTCCTAAGCAACTTGTTGCTTAGGATGAAGGGTCCTGTCTCAGCTGCCCTGGGGGCCATGGTGAGACCTGTCAGGGACTTCATTGCACTGTGGTGCTGTTTACAGCAATCCAGCCTGTGGATTCCCTGAGGATTTGGGTTTTTGTTTTGTTTTGACTGGTATTTAGTCATCATCCAAACTTTGGAGTCATTCAGGCTTCTGGAACGCATATGAAATAAATATTGTTTCTCATTCGGCTTGGCCATGTTTTACCCTAAACATCTGAAACGCAAATATTTGTTGTTGTGTGAGACAACATACACATTTCTTTGTGGCGTCTTCCCTCCTGTGAGCTGCTTGCAGCCAATATTGCCTGTTTGCATGGTGGGTATTGGCTCTACGAGACCCATGGCCCCTGTGCTGCAGAGAGAACCAGCTGGCCAGCTCTCAATAGCACCCACCTTGCAGCTTCAGCATGCCTGTGCCAGGGTGCCAGGGTCAGCGGCTCTCTTTGGTGGCTTTCTATGAAGAACTGGGGCCTTTCTGTTGCTTCAGTTCCCCCATAGTATGGCTTACGCAAAGAAACAGCACGTCGAAACATTGACAGGAAACGTGGTGTGAAACTTCCCTTGAAACTGGCTGCTTATGGGTGGTCATTGTGGCAAAGCTTCAGGGCCCAGAGAAGGCAATTTAGAAACATGGTCAAACATGATCCCATTCCTGTTGGGAGGAGCAGTCACCAGGCACATCCTCCACTCTGTCAGCCTCTAGCGTAGTAAAGGTTTTCCATTCACAACAGAACGGTGCATAATTGGTCTCGTGAGAGGAGCGGTGTCACATGCACAGAGGGATGTTTGCGTGGGAAGTAATTAGAAATCAGAATGGGTCAGAAATGATATGGGGGGTTCAAGAGACTGGCAGCCTGGTTGGCTTTTCCTGCTGATCAGCTGAGTGATAATGCTGCTGAAAATTATGTAGGATGAGGACTGGGGGTTTTTTTAATAAAGGGAGTTTTCTCTTAGGGTGGTTGCTTTAGTGTGTCTCACTGGTACAAGGACAGATACTTGAAAGCACAAGTGAGGGCACTGAGTGCAGCTGCTTTATTATTTATTTAAGTTTTAGATTCTCAGACTTGTCTAAAGAAAACAGATGTCACGTTTTATGGGAAAGGCCTTTACAGGGAAAAAAAAACCCTTTAGTTCTTTCATGTGGTATTGATTTGGATGAGATCAGAACTATCACAACGGTAACTGGTTTGTGCACATTGTCTTTCTAGTTGGCCTCAGATTCCTTGAAACAACTTGAAAGAAAATAACCAGTCCCTGACTTTGTGTTCCAGTACATGTGCGACTCTTCTGTTTCATAAAAACACTTGTAAATGAGAGAAGTCTGACAGTAATCACACAAAATGTGACTGTTCTCAGAGCATCTATTCTTTATCTAACCTTTACACCCTTGACTTTGACTGGTTCTTGGAAGGTTTTTCAAGCATTTTTGAGCAAAGTTTAGGTCCCTGTGGTACTGGAGGAAACTTGGTGTGCAGTGCAGAAACAAATCCCTCGTTTTCTTGGGTTTGACTGGGACAATTAGAATTGTCTTTAACTCTTCCTAAATTTTCAGTCTATCCTGAGCTCTAAAGCCTAAGTTGAATTGAAGGCACTGTCAACCAACTTTACAGTGAAAAAATCTTTCCATATGTATTTTTATCAAACTCCTTTCAAATCTAGTGCTGAGGAGACTTCTGCAAACTACCCCAATCATCCCTTTCCTAGTGTCACCAGGATTTGTTTGGTGGGATCCTGGGGTAGCAATGTCCTGTCACTTTTTCAATTCTCAGAGACTTGAGTTATTAAAATAGTTACAGCAGGACAATAAAATAAAAAACCACTATTGGCGGCATTTGACATCTTGTGGCTCATACAGGATTGAGCATTTTCCTTAAAGTATAGGCTCCTAAAGCCATTTAACTGCATGGGAATCTTATCTTCCTCTTTATTAACTTATATGTTTAACCCCCTTGGTCATATAGACAGTCTTAAAAGTATGACCTGCATGTACCTCAAAGGATCAAAATGGATGGAAAATATAAAAGGACTCTGCATTGATTGCCTGTTTTAATCTTACTGAGTCACCCTTATAATTTAAGGTGTTTGACTCCTGATTTTCCAGGCTTTGCGTTGACAGTACTGAAATGATTGGAGAGATGCACAAAGATGTGCAAAAGGTTCAGTTTACCACATAGCTATTACCACTCTATATTGCATCTAAGTATAAATACATGCACCTACACCCATTCTTTCTGTAACTTGAAAAGGTTTGATATGTAAAGGGCAAGTCTGAAAATGTTAATGTAATGCTGTGATGCTCTATACTCCCTTTAACAGGAACCATTAAAATGTGCATAATTATAGGGCAAAATGTCAAGCAGTCAGTTTAATTTACTGATGAATACATAGAATTAATGTTTTGCAACAGTTCCAAGATTCTGAATTACGAATTAGTGGCAAGGTAATATTTTGTTTTGTTGACATTTGTTGAAACAATTTCAGTACTCATTTGGCCTGTGCCTTTGTCCGCAGGTGGATTTTGCCTTTACAGTTTGGCAGAGTTTTCCAGAGAGGATTGTAGGGTATCCTGCTCGCAGTCACTTCTGGGACAACACTAAGGAGAGGTGGGGGTATACCTCCAAATGGACTAATGACTACTCCATGGTATTGACAGGAGCTGCTATTTACCACAAGTAAGAGTCCAAAGCATCTGCTGTCCTCTTCTGTATGAAACAAAATAGTAAGGGGAGGGGGTGAGGGTGTGTGTGAAGAACATTCTTCCGGGGAGGGGAAAAACTGGAAAGATAATAAATGGGTCTACTTTTTATGGGGTAATAATTTAAGTTCTTGGTTTAGCTCTGGGGATCTGGTAATCATTATTGCGCTTGTTGGGTCTCTTTGAAGTCACTTGTATTTTGAGGCAGTCGGACTGCTCTTTTTAACATCAGGAATTACACACTTCAAAGAGTTCCCGAATTCATTAAGCTGCTCGGCTGAATGGCCTGTAGCACAGCAGAAAGGAGGTTACTTCGAGACCAGCTCTGGGTATGTGTCGGCTGACAGCTGCAGACGGCAGAGTCTTCTGGCTACTCTAGAAATGTAGTACAGTGGACACATCACAGACCAGCGTATTGCAGCATGTTGGAGGAAACCCTGTTGTTAGGACGTAGCAGACCAAAGGCCTCTGTAGATTTGAGGAGAAAGTCAACAAATTCTGGAGTGCCTAATCCACATCCCTACAAAGGAGAGGACAGGCCATAGGGGATGATATACGCCCAAAGGAGAATAATTTCAACAATAAGGACAGTAGTAGGCCAGTTTAGTAACAGTTCTCTCCAACTGAACAGTTTTGAAAGAAGAGGTGGAGGATGAATTCATCAGTGTTGTCTATCGCATTATAGTAATGTGGTGCTGTCTTTCCTACTTCTCCATTATCTTGATACTTAGGTCTGCATTATTTCTTTCAACCCAGTTGAAAAAAGGCATGTGTTGTGTTTTTCCATTAGCACTATTTACTGTCTTGATGAGATACTGATTTGTTCTCCCTTCTTGTTGGAGGATAAGACCAAAGAAGGGAAGTGGTATATCCAGCGTTGAGTAGAAAATTTGTGTCTCAACTGAGATAGAAATGTCCTGGAGTTTGTAATCCCTGAAAGCCCAGTATCTTGCATTAATAATGCTGCTCTTGGTTTCCAGATATTATCACTACCTGTACACTCATTACCTACCTGCCAGCCTAAAGAATATGGTGGACCAACTGGCCAATTGTGAGGACATTCTAATGAATTTTTTGGTGTCAGCCGTGACAAAATTGCCTCCAATCAAAGTAACACAGAAAAAACAGTATAAGGAGACCATGATGGGACAGGTATGTATCCACAGCATGTTGTAGCAGTTGGGATGTATTGATAATATAACGGTTTGACTTCTGGGTTAGGCTTACAGAGTGATACAATTCTGTCAAATTTTTTTCAGTTTTTAGTTTAGCAGAACTGTAAGTAGACTTTGGATATGCTTATTATAGTGAAGGAAAAGGAGAAATGGCAAACATCTACTGTGGATGATAGCTTCTCTTCATAATTTTCTCAGGCACGGTTATTCACAGTGATTCCAAACTCATGGAACTAATGATTGCAGTAAGCAAATTTCTGTTAAACTCCAGTTTTCTAATTAAATATTCTAGACCTAAGCCCTAGTCATGGAATGCTAGAAGTAGAAGTAAACTCTAGAAAGGTTTTCTATTTTTAATTATTATTAATGAATATAATGTACCAGGCTGTCCCTGTGCTATGTTCAAGTATATAGTGTGATTCAAGCACTGACATCAGACTGGCACAACAGAGGTAATTTGTGATATTCAAGCATTTTTTCCCACAAGGAACATTTTGTCCCACAGTGATGCCGTCACTTACTAGCAGCCATGAAATGCTTGCTTTAGATCCTCTTCCAGCTACTGGATAAACACTCTGTCACTGCAGAAATGGATATACCTTCTAGTAACAGGGATACGTGGTAACCTGGGGGCACTTTTCCTCCTGGCCTGTGTGAGAGAGCGATGGGAGGAAAAGCAAGTCCCGCAAGACCTGCAAGTCCTAAACTACCTCCCATCTGTGCTGTCACAGTGTCTGTGATCTGTACTACAAACCAGTACCATGATTACTAGAGGGCAGGAGAAAGAAGGAGCCCTCTATTTTCCCCTCACATTTTCTCCTATTAGCTTTACTTGGATCTTTGACTGGGGAGTGGCTGTGCCAGTTTGTAGACTCCCTTATCTGTGTGCCACTGCGCTTTCATCTGAAGTATAGATAGCATTCAGCAATTCCGACTCATCTGGGTACCCAGGAGACCTTTTATGAACAAGAAGGTGCCATCCAGAATGTACCTATTGCTTCCAGTTTGAGCTTCACCTCTCCACAGGGCCGTGCTTTGGCTGTTTGGCAAAGTCTGAACATTCATTTTTCTTTTTATAGCACGGGTGACTTGAGTCAGCCGTGAACTATAACTCTCTCCTAAAGACAAGTTGTTGCTGCAGCTTTGGGAAATGTAATGGACCATGTTCATAATTCCTTGAAAGACAAATAAAAAATTAACATAACCTCAATGTTGTGACAGAGATTAATACTCGTATGGAAATTCACTGTTAATGGCCAGAATGTCTGCTATAATCCTCTAGCAACAAGCTTTTGCTTGCTCTTTAGTGGCTCGGTATAATCAAGAGCCTGTAATCAATGCACATTATAACCTACCACTTGAGCTAAACTGGACAGGCCTTGGACAAAGATCAAGTCTGATAGCACATTCATTTGGCAAGTCCCTGACTTTATCAGTTTCTTCACATTTTAATTAGCACACTTTGAGTTTATGAATTTATATTTGTGTTCAAAGTCTAGTGGAAACATAAGTGCTATACGCATGAGAAGTGGCACAAAATAAAGCTTAGGTTCTCAGCATTCATAGTTTATCTTAAATAATAGTTTTATTATGTTTATACATGTAGTTTAGGTACAGATAGAGAATAATAAATGCTTCAGAGCTGTTAGGGCCTTACTTTATTAGAGGTGCTGAATTTCAATGGACTTTCATAGGAATTGCAGCTGCCCTGAGCTTTGGAAAATCAGGCCACAGTATTTTGCATATATGCAACCTGTGGTCTTTTTCTCAGGTCAGAGTTTAACATGATGTAACTTGGAACTTCAGTTACTTTTCTCTGTCCGTAAGATGGTACTGCCTTAGGCACTGGCCTTGGCCGGTGGGATTCCTGGAAGCACCCTGCTTTTCCCTGCAGGACACTACACACATGAGTAATGCCAGGCACCTAAGGACTTCTGCTAAGCTCAGTTACAAGCTGGTTGAAATTACTTGTGTATAAATTTCTGCAGATCTGGACTGCAAAAGGGTGTTTTTGACCTGAGAAACCGTAACAACTGCAGCATGTTTTCCTCCTACGGCTCCATGGGCAGCAGCTGGCTGGAGGAGGCGCACCTCCAGTGGAAAGCGGTGGCCGCCTTGTCTTTCCTGGTGGTTTTTAAGGACTTATTCTATCTCTGAAATAGCTTGAGGGTTTGAAAAAAAAACCAGAGTGAGGGATGGGGTGAAGCAGCGTGCTGGCAGGCTCTGGTCGGCTGGCTGGCTCATGGTTGAACTCAGGTCCCCATGCTGCACTGCCCTCAGCGCTGCTTTGAAAGCCAGGGGAGGCCAGCTCGCCATCGCCAGCCCCCGCTGTGGGCAGGGTGTCCTTCCCCTGGTTTGAAACCCTCTGCCGAGCAGATTTCAGCTACCACAGAGCCAGGCGCTCTCAAGCCCCCAGTGCCGCTCCGCAGCGTGGCGTCAGCCCGGCCCTGGCTCCCGCCCTTTCCCGCCATGTTGTTGTGTCGCGGCCGACGTCTGATTTGTCCTCTCCTCTCCCCACAGACCTCCCGGGCCTCGCGCTGGGCCGACCCCGACCACTTCGCCCAGCGGCAGAGCTGCATGAACACTTTCGCCAGCTGGTTTGGCTATATGCCGCTGATCCACTCTCAGATGAGGCTCGACCCTGTCCTCTTTAAAGACCAGGTCTCCATCCTGAGGAAGAAGTACCGAGACATTGAACGACTCTGAGGAGCGCTGCTGAGGGGGCTGAGCCGCCCCCGGCCGCCGGCGCGTGGAGCCAGACTGTGCCACCGACAGCAAGCGCCCGAGCCCGGCCAGCGGCCGCCCGGCACCAGGGCTCGCTGCTCCAGACTGCGCCGAGCCGCCCGACAGGCTTCTGTCACTCAAGACTAGGTCGTGTACAGTTTCATTATGGAACATTAAATAATTATTTTTGAAATGATTGCTATGCAGGTTTAAACTTTTTTAATGATCAAAAAAAAAAAACCCTATTAAAAACAGAGTTCTTTCTTTAATCAAAATTGTGTTGGTTGTGAATATTTCAAAGCTGCCGTTTCTTTCTTTCATGCATTTGATTGTCATTGCAATTTTCATTCATTTTCCCCTGCAAAGTTAAACGCTTGAATCTCACGGGGAGAAAATGCAGCAGGTTCAGAAACAAACTGAGCACAAGCAGGACAGAACTGAAGTATTAGCGTTTCTCATTTACTGCTAACTCTAATTTTTTTTTCCCTCAGTTTTCCCCAAGCCAGTAGCGGCCACTATGGCAAAACCCCTTTGGATGGATGGAAAACTGGAGAGCCCCCAACAAGCCAGATGAAAGTGTAGATCCTCCTGGTTGGGGACCCAGTTTTTAAAGGCAATCTGCCTTGCCTCGAAGGGGGAGAGGAACAGTGCTGCCCAGGAGCAAAGGGGTGACGTGGAGCACAGGGAGGGCTCTGTGCACCGCAGGGGTACAGTGCCGCTTGTGTATTCCGGTAGGAGAGGCGCATCCCTGTGGGTGAGCACCCCAGGGGCGGTCAGCACAGCCAGCGTGGTGGCCATGTGGGACACGCATAGCCTGCCTGAGTCCCTGCTGCCTGAGGGCACTGGTGCCACTTGGCTGGAGCTGCTAAATTTCTAGAAATAGTTTTGTTCTGAGGGCAAAAGGGGTGTTGGCAAAAAAAAAGCAAGCATGTTAGTGCTCGCAACGCAGGAATTTGGCCTGTAACAAATGGGTTTATATGAAATCAAAGCATGGGCTTTTCTTTTTGTCTTTCTTTCTTTTTTTTAAGTGCAAATAGGTGGAGAAATTCCCTCCTGGAGGTCTGACCCCTGAAGTAAAGTGTGTGGTCAGACACTGGGTACTGGCGGCAGCGGGTGCTCCCAGGCGTACTTGGGGCAGGGTAACTCAGACAAAAACCTGCCCCTGAAATACCAGTGTTGCTCACGCTCCAAAATGGTTTTATCATTTCAAATAGAAGTATTTTTAAATGGAAATATTCCAGTTGTTTATTTCTCTGTAGTGCTTTGCTTATTTATGTGTTTCTTTCAATTGAAGAATGAAAACAAAAGCAGTGATTTGGGTCAGGAAGATGCCATTCCAATTTGCTAAGAAAATAAGCACTTTAAAAACGTTTTGAACTCTCACATTTTGATGAGGTGCGTTTGGGGTGCTCTGTAACGATGGCCACCCCCAAGAGCTCTGTTAAAGTCACAACAGGAGTGTTTAGTTCCAATGCCCAAAAGACCAGCAAGCCTTTCTATACCTCATTCCTGTGTAAACAGATGGTCCAGTAGCAGGGGTGAAGAGTAGCTGGAGCGATAGGAAGGGTGGACCAGGATCATCACCAGTTTCATTCAGGCTCAGGCACTGCTTTATTGTGCAGCTTTAAGCAGCTCCCATAACCGAGGCATGCCTCAGTTTCCTCATTTGCAAAAGTAATAGTTACTGGTTGTAGAGAGAATGCTATGAAGCCGAAATAATTTCTCTTGCTGGTAAGATCAGAATCCCTAAATAGAAAGTTGCTTTAAAAGTGCAAAGTACATATTGCTAAATGTTTGTATGCAACCTGACATGTAAAGACTTGCAAAGAATGCTTTGCTTTGCATATGTATTGCAATATTTGAGCAGAGCACAGTGAGGTAAGGCAGGAACATCAGGTTCCTCACATTTTGTGGTAAATCTGAACCAAATCTTTAAAGGAATCTGCCAAAACACGTGTGAGACTGCAGCTAGTGACTTAGGCTGCTGAAAGGAAGAGGTGCCACTTTTCCCCCAACTCCCTGTTGCTCTCCCAGCCCCTGGCCGCGCCTCACACCTTCTGCCACGCTGGTGCCCACCAGATGCTTCTGTGAGCCCATTCAACTCTAAAAATCGCAGAAAACTGTCCAGTGATTTATTAGATTTTTTAAATGCCATTTTAGAGAGGTGTGTAAAGGGGCAAGAGTAGGTAGGTAGGGCCAGGGAGGGAAGGGGAGCAGGTTATTATGCTCCTGTCTTTGTAGGGTGAGCTGCTAATTCAGCTCCCCACATCCCATAAAAACATGAACCGCCCTTTCCTGTGCTCCCAGGTCTGCGCTTGCTGATCTGCAGGGGGAAGGTGATGTCCAGTGGTTTGATTTTCCAGGGTGAATGGCCCAGTGGCTCCCATGCCACTTTTTCCTCTCGGAGATCAGGCAGCTCTTTTAGGGACTGGAATAGGCCTTCTCCTTAGACTCAGTTTTTGGAGAATGTGTCAAACACTGGATGAGGTTGGCAGGGCTCACGCTTTGCTCGTGTCCCCGTTTGCAGGCGGGCGTGTGGATGTGTCCACAGGAGCGTGAGCCGCTCTGGGAAGCAGTTAAGGGTCTGTAGCCAGCAAGAGGGGCCAGGCAGAGGGAAAGAGGGGACCCTACAAAACCAAGAATTACAATTCTGCTGGGGTTTTAGTTAATGCCATTTTGGAGCACGTGGGTTGGGTTTTCAGTAAAAAAGGGAGTAGGTAACCATTTTTGGAACGCAGCAAGTCAGGCCAAGCTTTCAAGCTGTTTGATATTCTGTTGTCGTCACTTTTTGGGGTGGCTGAAAGAGACTGTGCTAAAGCTCTCTCAATGTGATCCGAGGCCCTTTCTGTTTACAGATCTCTAATTAAACAAGTAACAATGAAAGGCTTAGCTCCAGACGGGATGCGGATAGGTAGGAGAGTCTCTCTTTGCAGCACGTTACCCGGGCATAGCCGTCTCTCTAGGAAGGAATGTGCCTCACGGCCAGTCTCCAGAACGGCCGTCGGTCTCCGTGTCCATGGCTCGGGGACCCAGGGGAAGAGCTGGACACAGATCCAGCTTAGAGACTCGGTGTGTTACGCTCAATGCAGACGTTACCGGCCAGCGCTCCTAAGGACACTAGGCATGCTTCCGAGCCTTGTGTGTGTGTGTGTGTGTGTGTGTGTGTGTGTGTGTGTGTGTTGGATAGCGCTGTCTTGTTTCCTTAGTGAATGAAGTCACCCTTTTATCACATCCTACGTGCAAGTTAATGGTTCTTTATTCTCCCTGCCCCCCCCCTTAATTCAGATGGTGCTGAAACAAGGTTCACTCCTTGTTGCTCCTTTTGTAGGTTTTTTTTTAATTATTTTTCTTTAACAGCAGGCTATGTTAGCCTTTACTTTACAGGTACTTGAATGCCTGATGACTTGACTGAGTGTTACGCATGTGGCCTTTCGTAAAGGTTACTGACCTTAATTTAATCAGGGGTGAGATGGATGGATGAATGTGAATAGATCCATGCCATTAAAACAGAATAAAAGTAGGGATTAGAGTTTGGGAGAACTGATGAATTTTTAATTGAATTTATTAAAGAAAAAAAAAAAGAAAGAAACCCTTCCCAGTTATAATTTGAATGAGATCTATTGCTGGAGGAGGGTTTCATAATGAGAAAAACGCGACACAAAAATAGGGGCAAACTTCCAAGGTAGAAAGTGCCTGGCTCTCCTTGCAGTCCCTTGGGCCTGTACAAGATTTTATTTGCCCTCTTTCTATTTTGTGAAAAGCTCTAATTATTACCATAACTTTTTCTAGATGTGAATGTTTAAGCTTTGTAACAATTTCATAGTGACCACACTGGCGTGCTAATGCATGGCTATCGAGCGCTTTGATCTTTTCCATCGGCAAACATCATGGATTTGATCAATTTCAGATTGCAATTTCTTTTTTAGGGCCAACTTTGACAAAGAAATTAATCTTTCACCAATGAGCGCCTTTTAAAATAGCTCATTTACCAAAAGATGTCATTTGGAGAATGGAAGTAATCATTTGACACTGAAGCAATGAAAGAAACAGCTAGAAGTAGACTTGGATTTTTAAAAAATCTTTACATTCCCAGTGTGAAATGCAGTATCTTCCTCTTTCTCTCTCCCCCCATATTGAACTTAAAAGTCTTCTCGGTGTTTGTCGTAACATCTGTATTGGCTGACAACAATTTTATTAATTCCTCCAGTTAAGCATCCTCTTCCAGCACGGGGTGGATTGGTGGTCTGCTCTTTTTTTCCCAGGCTGGCTCTGCTGTCTGTCGCAGAAATGTGGCCTTCAAAGGCGCCAGCCTGGCAGGGCTGGTGCCCCGGGCTCCAGCGGGATTTCACGGGGATGGGCCTGGGGTCTTCCGAGAAGGGACCTGCCCCACGCAGGCTCTTAGCTGATGTCTGCTGGCAATGAAACCGCATCTTCCAGAATTTTGTACATCTCACCCTTGTTTAAAACTAAGTCAAGCTGGCCTTTATACCACTATTTTAACCATCTTCACACACGTTTTTTAAGTTGGAGTCAAATGAGGGGGAGATAAATTACGGTTATGGGACTCATCAGATGCTTTTGGATGCTCCCCCCCACCCTTTCATGATGTTTTTAGTGACTGTTTCACAGTGGATTAGTGACGATCCAATGGGCCTTGCGACCTTGTACATAATCCTGTATATTTATTTTGAGAGAAAATATGTATAGTGTTTGGATGACGAGAATGGAAACCTGAAATGGGAATTCTTAGGTGGGTAAATGTAAAGCAAAAAAGCAAACAAAAAAATACAATCTTATTTTGTATAAAATGTACATTTTTGAGAAAAATTTTCTAATGCATTACCAATGTTTTCATAGTGCTACCACATCTTTTTTAAAGTGTTTCTCCCTCTTTGTTTGACTATTGACAACATGGTGCAATTAAACCTAAAGCAAGTGTGTGAGTGAGAGAAAAAGAGAGAATGAGAAATTAAAAAGCCATATAATTTGGTTTACTTCATTAACCTGTATAACATCATAGGTTTACCATCTAAGATAGGTTGTTTTTATAGATAGTGTCACCAAAGACTTTTTTTCTTCAGATTTATTTTGAAAAGTTGTTAATAAAGGACGTACATTTCTGTTGCAGCGTGTTTTTATTTTTAAGCTAGAATAACGAAACTTGCTTGTGCTCTTGAGAATGCAAATTTGGGAGCATGATTGCCGTGTGTCTCAAGTTCAGGAGTAGTTAAGTGAATGGCTCTTTATCTGCTTTCTCCTCAGCTTGAACTGAGCAACGGCTATATGTATATCCTGGGTCTGTTACATAGATGCTATACATGGTATAGCATCTATACACAGTGCTCACTAGTCCAGCAGCCTTGGCACGTGTTCACTGTCTTACCTGAGGGCAGAAAAACATTCAGTCTGTGTCACTTGTGCGTGGCAGGGCAGTATCCCTGCGTTGTGACAGTCAGTGGTAGGTAACGGTGACTTTTAGAAGGAGTCGCTGTAAATGCATGTGTGCAAAAAGGATTGCTCCACCAGCCTGGGGGCCTTTGCAGGCTGATCCCCGCAGGCTGAGAATATATTCATTTATTGACCCATATTTATTGTTAGGGGGTTATCAGAAGCCTGTCAGAGTCTCAGGGGATCGCATTCGTCCCACCTAACTCCAGATGCCCACAAAGCACTCCTCTCTGTCCCAGCTGGACCTTACTGTCTCCCTGCGTAGTCAATGGACAGAACAAAGTATTGCTCAGGATTATCCTCCTCACCTGGTTCAGACATGGGCTTTAGCATGGGATAAGTTGCATCTCAGGTGTGTTGGTTTCTCTCTGCTGACAGTACAAGCACAATGATTGCAGGTCTTGTGGCACAGACACCAACGTCTGGTCAGATGAATCCCACGCTGGCAAAGTTCCTGATAACACCAATGGGCTCAGGATCACAGCCTGTAAATTTGAGGGATTAGTCATGGGTTTGTTCCCATCAGAGATGTCCAGGCTGGCCTCGCCCCTTCTGGGCTTCAGACTACCAGAGCATGGAGAGGTCCTTTTATTGTCATCCTATCTGATCTGCCAGTCATAGAAGACTGATGTATCTTGGGGAAGAGGCTGAAAGATGTGGGTGAGTCTGCTCTGCCCCTGGTGTTCTGAGTCACTATGGGTTCCTCCAAAACAGAGCATCCCAACAGCCATTGGTGTTTGATATTGGCTATGGGCTTCTCCCTGCCAGTAAATGAACAAAAAATGTCACCCTGAAAACAGTTTGAGAACAGTGTTCCTACTCCTTCAACACTTGCATTCTTGGTTTGTGGCCATGTTATTTATACAAACAACTTGGGGTGGAATTCATTTGATTAAATGCAGATAGCTACATCTGCAGGAGCTACCAGGAGGCTGCATCAGCAATTAGCACGGGCTAGCTGGTGCAGAGCTGTAGTCCGAAACCTGACTTCTACACTATACACATCTTGGGGGGGGGATTTAGATGTGGAGATGGAGTGTGTCAGATCTACATCTGCACCTTACAGCTTAGTTTATTCTGAAAAGGGTCCAGCTTATGTGCTCCAGTGCTGTCCCATTATGTGAACCAAAATGAGGTAAGTGGGGAAAATCAGGACAGTCATCTCAGAGTGCAATGCTGAGCTGAACCGAACCACTGCCATCACTGTGCACCCCTCACAGCCTGGTAGTCAGTGGAGATCAAATCCCAAATCAAGCAGGTGAACAGGGCCCTCAGAGACTTATGCCTAATTCATCCCTGTAGTATAGGAAAGCCATCTGAAAAGGAAGAACGAGCTTCATTGGAGACCTCTGCGTTGTACATGGTAGGTGAAGGGAATCCCACTCTGAGTGTCAGTTTTGCTTGCTAACCTGCCACACTGGGAATAAAAACTGATTCTTGGCTGGAATAAACCAAAGCCAGGTCCATGAAGTCCCTGGGATGTTGTTAGCTTATGTGAACTGAGGATCTGGCCCAAAGTACTTAATGCATAATTTGTTTTGAGGGGTTTTTTTGAACAATCTCACTGAAACTCATTGTGCTATCATTTGAATGGAGATAGATAAGAGAGTTGGCACTGATCAGCGCCTTATTTTATTTTCTCTTTGAAACGATTGGGAGGGAGAAAAGAAACAAGTCTCTGCTTTCCCTTTCTAAAGCTATTAGCTAATTGTATCCACAATGTTATCAGAAAGAAACAGATTTTGCTCAAGATTTTGAGCAGTGTGACAGTGACATTCTAGTAGCTGCATGATGCGCTTTATTCCACACTTCTGTTTCTCGACGTGGCATTCAGGGCTGTATGCGGATTTTATGAGCTGCCTGCTCCAGCTACTGCTGGTGCCGGGTAGCTGGTTCGGCACATCCCCTGCATTTCTATTGCGCATTAAGGATGGCGGGGTGCTCCATGCTGCAGTGGCTCCTCTGTGCAGCTTGGGCTCCGCCCCGCTTCCTTTCTGTAATTAACTATTGTTTTGCTGGTGGTGGTGAAGTGAATTAAGGAACAGATACTTTTCTTTCCAGAAAACGTAAGATAAAGCCATTCCTGAAGACGAAGAATGTAGCATTAACAACAACTGCTGAGGTGGTGGCTGCAAAAAAAATGCCACAACACTCTCTTGAAGTTGCAGCAGAAAGGAGAATTTTGAGTCCTTAAAATATTTTCCCTCAAATTTCTCCCTTTCCCTCTACGTAGAAGCAGATCCCATTCACGATCTCAAAACAACCACAAGGCAGATCACTTGCTGGCAACTGAGGGATAGATTTTGGGTTTTCTTTGTTCGTAAAAGGGATCTATATTCAGTTCCTGCTTGTATTACGCATCCTGAGGTCTGTGGCATCACCAGTGGGGTTTTCATTTGGTAGCCCTGTAGAAGACTGAAAAGGTCCCAGATTTTTAGAAAGAGTTTAGGACCTTTTATGGCACCTTGACTTGGAGATGGAGAAACAGAAGCATCTGCAACAACTCTGCTCTTTTGAAAATACAAGTCTGAAATGGACTAGTCAGATATTAAAATATGTTCAGTTTTAGTTCTACCATTATTTGCTATGTGGGTACTAAGTTTTTTCTGAAAATCTGCCCCATTTTACTCTCTCATCACCTAAACCTGCAGTAGATAATGTACCGGTGGCCTGATTGCCACATACACTCTATTGCTACCACTCATGGAGCACCAGGGAGCTGGGAAGACAATATGAAAATGGACAAGTTAAAAGTATCTGAAATTAGGTTCAAAACCCAAGAATTTAAAACACAGCAATGAAGGGCAATACAGCAAGAGGAAATGGATTTTTCCTCTAGCTTCGATTGGTGTAAATCCCTCTTGTTTGTGTTGAAAACCATGGATCATTTTGAGCCTGAAAAAGGGTGGAATTAGACTTTCAAAGCATGAAGTTACAATACCTTTTTATTCGGTGATGTCTTGATCCTGCCAGATAACCAAGCACATTTACAATGTGAGCAGCACCTTGTGAGAGGCTGCCAAGAAAACACACAATCCTCTGTTTTCCCTGAAACAGGCAGTTAAAGCACTATGTTAATGCCAACCAGTGACTACATTAAGATTATTTTTAATATCCAGCAAATCCTCAAGAGAAGCTGAAATAAAACATTTGTCACTTTATAATTTTTAAGGAAAATGTATACCAGTTCATTGCAATTCCATTTCCCTCACAGCAGTAATAGAATTGTTGCTATTAGGACTAAAACTGAGTCTAGCTCAGGAAGATCTAAAAATTGGGAATTGCTTGTGATACCAAGCAATAATGTTGTTTTCAAAATCCACAGATGATTTAAATGCAATCCCCTTAAGTATTGAAATCTGTCTAGTTCGCTGCAAAGGCAAATAAATCCAATGTATATTTTTCTCTCCCTCTCTTTGAGCAGGCCAAATTCTGCTCTCAGCAACACTGGAGTAAATCCAAAATTATTGCACTGTTCCTCATGCTTTCCCTGAGCCCCAAGCCATGGTCCCACAGATCAGCACGCTTCCTTAGCCACGTGGCCTTGGGGTGATCATGGCTTGAGGTCACCTTGGGACTGGCTCTTCCCCTCAAAGTCAGTTGAGAGGGTGCGGTGGCTTTGCTGTGCACGTTGTGCTGCTGTGCCACACAAGTCCGAAAGTGGGACGTGATGAATGGAGTGGGGATGGGGCTCAGCCGCCCTGAATTGCTTTTTATGGCCATAGTAACAGAAGTCAAGTCTGATACTTTTGGAGGAATAATGTCAGTACTAAGTAAAATGCCGAGGAAGACAGTTTTCATGTAATGACACCAAGAACTGGTTGATGGAATTCTTGGTCCTATTCCCAACACTTCTAATGATTTATTCTCAGTTAAAAACCCATTTAACCTCTCTGCACCTCACTGTTCCTAAACAGCAGGTGGATATTCGTAAATATTCTCATTTTGCAAGGAAGAATGTGAGCTTTACGGGTTCATGCCAGCACTTTCTGGTCCTCAGGTGAAGCACTTAGTTTAAGAGTAAATTATTATTACATCATGTGGAAGAAGCTCTGGAACTGGTATGAGTAGGTGGGAGTGCTGGAGGTGGCTGCTTCTAACCTCTCATTTTGTTGCATATGTAGTAGGTTGCAGTCTCCACTCATTTATTCTATTTAACCTCTAAATGAAGAGAAGGCTTGGAAAAGCACAATGATTTATGGTGACACACAGCAATAACAATATCACAGTCACAACCACTTACAAAAATGGTTCAAAATCATTATCCCTGTATAACAGAGGGACAGACTTTTGAGGTCCGGTCTTGTAAGGCATGGCCACCCCAGCCTGTTGAGTCCCAGTTCATTACAATTATGGATATACACTGTCTGCAGCTCCAGCTGTTCTGGAAGTTACCTGTGTCCTTGGCATCAATTTAGAAGATGTCTGGGTTCAGTGTGATATTTCTCCATCTGCTTGCAGGCTCTCAGCATCACTGTGGGGGTGGAAGTAGCAGTGGGCAAGTCCACGGCAGGTGCCCGTCATGCACAGAGCTTGTGGATCCCTGCAGACCTCCGGACCAAAGCACCCATGAGGGTTCTTCCAGCCTAGCTTGTTCACAGTAAGCCAGGTTAGACAAGCTCACAACTTCAGCGCTTGGGCTGAGTGGAGAGTAGCACAGAAAACTCCCGATTGCCCGGTTGGTTGGACAGGAATTTGCAGAGTTGGGCAAGGAGGAGCTGTGTTGGAGTGCCTGATGTTGTCTCTCAAGGAGTTTCAGAGTCTCAAAGGGTCTTCAGCATCTTCCTTGACTACGGTGGCAAGGAAAAAAAAAAAAAGGGGGCAAATCAGTGCCAGGATGAGGAGAACAACCCAGCTTTCCCAACAACTAGCATCTTTCTAGGACTGTGTTACCTTTCTTACATCTCCAGTGCTCTGGCATTGGATATTCCCCAGGGTATCATGCAAGTGAAGAATTCTGGGTCTTCACATAGCCCTCAGAGTTGAACTTTGTGAGGACAGCCTGCCTGGTTTGTGTGTATGGACTGATGCCATGCGAATGAGTGAAGTCCCACTGTATTCTGCAGCCAGCAAACTTGACTGCCTATTTAGTTTTCCAAGATTGTACCAAGTTTTCTTGGATTTTTGGACTGAAAAAATACCCAAACTGTGCAGTTTCAATGAAACCAAACCAAGAAAACTGTCAGAATTTATGCAGGGCTGGAGCCCTGACTGCTGATCCTAACAAGGCAAACTCAGTGGGAGCGTGAAGTCAGTGCCAAGGCGACCTCTGAAAGGTACTATCAAATCCAACGTACCACGCAGGAAAGAGTGCGTATGCGCACGTGTGTGCAGAAATGCTGAAAACTTGAGGTGCCCAGACAATTTGTTTTGCATCCTGAGATTTTCCAGCGATGGCCTCTAGTGCTTTTCATGTGTTATGCATCAAACGTAATCAGCCACACGGCACAGTGTGATGAAGTAAATGCACTGGGTCACTAAAGTGCATTAAGTGCCATTTACTGCATCGATTTAATTCTGTCCCTAGTCAAACTTATAATAACTGTCTCTATCCCTTATTGCTGCTTCCCTTTTCCTTTTACTGCCCAGCAGGCAAGAGCATCCATTTTCTTACCTGACAGAGTAACTCAGTCCAGCTGATAACCCAAGCCCACTGTCATCAGTCCTGCCCTGCGCAATGCAGTAGATCAGAGGGCTGTAGATATTCCAGGCTGGGAACCTGCACGGGCTCAGTGTGGGTTAGGTGAGCCTGCAAAGCCAAAGGCTTTTCTCACTGCCAAAGCATGGCAGCTCTGGTGCTTGAGAAATTCAAACCTGCCCGCATCATTGATTTTTTCGCTCTTGTAAGCTACACTTTGTTCGGGAAGTTTTCCATTAGAAAAGCAGGACTTGTGCGCTGCGCAAGAGGCAAGTGTATTAGCACGGCGGGTTTGAGTCTGGAGAATGGATGTGTCCATCAGAAGAGTTTCCTCCGCAGGAATTTGTTTATGTCATTTGCTCTATGTCCGCATTTCCCCTTGTACTGCTGTGTAAGTGCCAGAGCAGGCTGAAGGTCAGTGTGCAGATTAATTCTCCATATACAAAAAAGCTTTTTCTTTCTTCTTTTTTTTTCCTCTTGAGTGCTTACACAACCTCCTTCTTTACTAAAGAGTGCTGACTCTTTCTTTTTTTACTTTAAATTTCCAAAACATTGGTTTGAGTGTGCACTATCTTGCACTTTTTTGCAATTACCCATTTCTATCTGGTTACAAATTTATACTACTTCGAATTTAAATCACATCATATTTGGGGGTTTTGCAAACCTTGTGTGAACAATGAACTTTCCACATGTAACTCCAGGCTAAAAGAATCTTTTTGACACTGTGGTAGAAAGTTAGTAAATGAATACTTAGAAGTAGGCAACACATCATTGTTTTTCAGCCCACAGCATAATTAATTTCAACATTCAGACATGGGTTGGACTGGGGAGCGAGGAAGATGCTGCTGGACAAGTTCATTGCAGCACTGCTGCTCCTGGGAGCCTCAGTTCTCTCCTCTGTGCTCCAAAGCAGCCGAGTTCGAAGGGTTTCCCATGCAATACTTGCTAGAGTGTAATTCTGCACAGCGAGCGCACCCTTGTCTTTTACTGATTTCATTGTACGTCTGTTCACGATCTGCACTTCCCACCCTTGCCATCCGAAGTGTGCTGATAAACCGAGGTCTGACACGGCCCCAGGAATATTGTAGGGACCAGTTCTACTGGTAAACTCCAGCTGCTTTGTGCCAGTTTGCTAACACAAAGCAGCTGTAAACCCAGTTTAACTGGGTTTGCGTTTACTCTGCTGCATCAGTGGCTCTCAGCAGCTGGCGTATAGCACAAAATGGAGTCCTCAATGTTTAATATCTAGTATATGTCCTCTATCTGGAGTATACATCTTGCTCTTGCAAGGAGAGGTATAGCACAAGTCTTTCATCTATAGATGTTGTGATCATATATTGAATGAAGGCATCTGGAAACATCCCGTTATGGGCAGCAGTATGCTGTCACTTTGCTGTTGACAGGAGTGCAGGGATGGGGTTTCCCTGCTTCTCATTAGGTGTCTAGTGCAGTTAAAAATACTTTAAAGGAAAGAAAGGGACAACCTGATTATGCTGAAGTTAAAAACAAAAACATAAAACTACCATTGGACCAGCTGAAGAGCGAGGGACACCCCAGAGCTGGCTGGGGAGGGAGTCTGTGACATGAGAAGAGCCTGATCTGGACCACCCCCTTGGCAGCGGAGTGTGAGGGAGCAGTGGCACTCTGGCAGAGCTCTTGTGCATTTTGGGAAGCCAGATCTGCTTCAGAGGGGCTTTCTGTGCAGCCGTTTCCACAGAGGAGGAGGAAAGGGGAGGGACAAAGTCTATTCGCTTTCTGGGAAAGCTGTCAGTAGCTTGGACACTTCAGGAGGTGAGAGCTAAAAGAAAGGAGGCTTCCAAGCTTTGGCCTCCCGTGACCACCCTGCCTGCTGTGCTGCAGAGGCTATTTCTTTGTCTGCTTCTTCCTCTTCACTCCTTTTTTTTTTTTCTGTTTCTTTTGGAGAGGTTCAATTTTTATGACTAATTAACAATTAATTTGACTAGAGAGCAAGTGAGCAGAAAGATGTGGTAGGACATCTGGAGCACTGTGCTCAGTCCCTGCAGATCTGAACTGAGAAGCAAGGTCCAGGAATGATCAGTATATGAGCAGAATAGGCTGGGAATAAGCTTTGGAAGAGGAAGAGAAGAGAAATGGGAGCAGAGATGCACATCATTTCTCCCTGAAAGTTGTAGAGAAGGTGAAGAAAAGCCCTGAGGAGTCATTAAAAAGATATGAGAGCAACCAGGGAAAGTGGCAAAGGTTTCCAGACTGAGAAGGAAGGGGAAGACAAGTTGGGCCAGATTTTTTGTAAAGAACAAAAGCATCAAAACTGTGTTTGTATAGCCATGAGAGGACAGAAGGTGTTCCTTCCTGGGGGACTTTGGGGACTAGAGGGAGATAAATCCGTGACCTGCTGATGGAGGGGAGAGGGAGGTGAGAATGAAGTGAGCAGAGGGAGAAGGTCACATGTTATTTGCCTGGTTTCTTTTGCAAGAAATCCCTGGAGGCAAAAGTCAGATGGGACAAGATGAGGATTTGAAGAGTGAGAGAATAATGTCTGGCTGGGAGTCTGGGTTGGGTTGTAACAGAAACTGGCTGTTTAGCAAAGGTAGCAGAAATAGAAGATGAGAGATGTCTCTGAGGCATAGAAATTTGAATGACTCGTGATTTCCACCATGAATATCCTGTAATGTGCTGATGAAGGCACCAAGTCCTGCTGCGGGAATGAAGCATGCTAGACCCAGACCTGGGACTGTCCAAAGAAAGGGAACAGAGGGTACAGAGGAGAGCAGGGGAGAGCTTACTGACCCCCATGGACTGGAAATGGGGAAAGGCTGGAAAATGGCTCCAACTATACAGCTAAAACAGTGCAAGGTCTGTTCTCCAGCCTTGAGCCTGAGTGTCACAGCCTGGCTTGCATCTACTCAACTCAAATTTTTCCCATCGCCCCCTTTCCACCCTCAAACCCAATATGAATATTGTCAGACGCTGGTAGGGACAGTCCTCAACCTGTGCCATCCCCAAAATGGTGCATGGGTGATGTCTGGGAGACAAGGAGTTGGCACGGGCCAAAACTATGCCAGGAAGCTAGCTAATGGGGAACAACATGGGCAGCTGGGTGCTCTGGCCCTGCTTTATTTACTTGCAGAAATACTGCCAAGCTGTTCATGGACCAGGAAGGGGGATCTACAATATGAAGCCAATGCTTGGTGATGCCTGGGGTGCTTGAACAGCCAGAAGAACCACCAGAGCAAAGAACATGTTGTACTAGCAGCTTAATGCAGGTTGTTCATTTGGTAGGTCCTGCTTTTTCTTTGTGTGTGGTGTGTGTGTGTGTGTGTTCACAGTGGCCAAGGTCAAGCAATGTCTCTGTCCCTGCAGGAGGAGGGGTGCTGCCTGGGGTAATGTGGCTTTTGAGTCCTTGCCCTTCCTTGTACTCACGCTCTTCTTTGGCTGCCCGCATTGTCTCGCCTCCTGGGCCCAGGAGTGCTCCACGAGGTCAGGCTGCTCTCACTGCTCCTGCCTTGGTCCAGACTGGATCACCTCCATGCTCTTCTGACAAGGGAATAGCTCCCTGCCATCCTCACTGCCACTTCCTGGGCTATTCAGAGGCATGATTTTTCCCCAAGGCTCAGCTCCCATTTAAGCATCTGCAGATAAGGGCCAAATTTCCTGAAGTGCTCATCGGACAGCTGCCTCCCCAGGGACACCTAATCATAGATTTTTCAAAAAAAGAAAAAAAAAAAAAAAAAGCCACGCGGAACTGTTTGGAAAGATCCAGCCATTTGTAAGCCCTTGGGAGCAATGACTGTTGTTTATTTTATGCTTTTGCCTAGTACCACGGAGCTTGGTGTTGGGCACATGTCCTGATGATTTATATAAAATTAACTCCTTAGTCCCCACCTTGGAGGAATCAATAGCAATTTGCTTAGTGTTTTCTTTGGAAGCTGAAGATGCTGCTGGAAGATGAAGGCTTCAGATTCCTGCTCTGTCCTGGTGCACAAAGAGGCTGTTTGCTCAATTGACACCACTGGGTAGAAATGAAATTCCTGTTTTGTGTCTGTGAATGCTGGAGGAAGAAGTGTTAATTTTTAAACATATCTAAAGAAGTCAGAAGTCCACCTAGGACAGACCCATTTACATTTTAAAGGCAGGTTAAAATTTTCTCCTGGGCAGTTTCCTATCAGGGTGAGAAAAACAGCAGTTCGAAGACCTGGGCTGCTGAGAACAGATGCTCTGGTTCAGCTGGCCGATGGCCAGCTGGTAAAACCTCTGGAAGCCAAGGGCAGCCTTGCTACAGCATCACTGTGTGCTCTACCCTGAGACCTGCCTTGGCAACCATCCTGGCTTCGCAGGGGCAAGCTCACAGTTGGGCACCTGCGGGCAAGGGCCCATGGCTCCTCAGCAACCGATGCTTTAAAATCCTTCCTACTAGTAGTTACAACATTAGCTCTGAAAACCTGGCTTGCAGACTGAGAATTTATCTCTTCCCCTTTTCTGCTTTTCAGTGAAGTGTGGCTGCTGGAAGTAGTATTCCCTTGATCGGAGCGGGGTGATGGGAAGGATGCTGAGGTCTGGAAGCAGTCAGCCCTGGTGCCCTGCCTTGCTCTCAGCCACACCTTACTTTTCACTGGGTAAGAAACTGGCTGGATGGCCGGGCCCAAAGAGTTGTGGTGAATGGAGTTAAATCCAGTTGGCAGCCAGTCACAAGTGGTGTTCCCCAGGGCTCGGTACTGGGGCCTGTTCTGTTTAATATCTTTATCAGTGATCTGGATGAGGGAACAGAATGCACCATCAGTAAGTTTGCAGATGACAGCAAGTTGGGCGGGAGTGTTGATCTGACTGAGGATAGAAAGGCTCTATAGAGGGATCTGGACAGGCTGGAACGATGGGCTGAGGCCAAAGGTGTGAGGTTCAGCAAGGCCAAGTGCTGGGTCCTGCACTTGGGTCACAACAACCCCATGCAGCGCTACAGGCTTGGGGAAGAGTGGCTGGAAAGCTGCCTGGCAGAAAAGGACCTGGGGGTGTTGGTCCACAGCTGGCTGAATATGAGCCAGCAGTGTGCCCAGGTGGCCAAGAAAGCCAACAGCATCCTGGCTTGTATCAGGAATAGTGTGGCCAGCGGGACTAGGGAAGTGATCGTCCCTCTGTACTTGGCACTGGTGAGGCCCCACCTCAAATACTGTGTTCAGTTTTGGGTCCATCACTACAAGAAAGGCATTGAGGTGTCCAGAGAAGTGCAATGAAGCTGGTGAAGGGTCCAGAGCACAAGTCTTATGAGGTGCGTCTGAGGGAACTGGGGTTGTTGAGCCTGGAGAAAAGGAGGCTGAGGGGAGACCTTATTGCTCTCTACAACTACCTGAAAGGAGGTTGTGAGAGGTGGGGGCCAGTCCCTTGTCCCAGGTGAAATGTCATAGGACAAGAGGAATTGGCCTCAAGTTGCATCAGGTGACGTTTAGATTGGATATTAGGAAAAATTTTTTCACTGAAAGGGTTGTCAAGCATTGGAACAGGCTGCCCAGGGAAGTGGTTGAATCATCATCCCTGGAGGTATTTAAAAGATGTGTAGATGTGGTGCTGAGGGACGTGGTTTAGTGGTGGACTTGGCAGTGTCAGGTTAATGGTTGGACTTGATGATATTAAAATTTTTTTTCAACCTAAACGATTCTGTGATTCTACTATTCTAAAATGACAAGTCCTAGAAATTCAATGACTAAAGCAATGACTAAACAGCCTAAAGCAGTTGTGTCCCATAGGTTAATATAGAGACAGTTGAGTTCTGCGTACCTTCCTATAGCACAATTAGATGAATCTACACTACACAAGCAAAATATTGATCCCCTTGGTCACACAATGGAGAAGGTTGTTGCAGCCTTCAGAGATGTAGGCAAGCAGTTGGCTATGGTCAAAATGGACCATTCAGTCTGACTGTACCTGGTTTGTAGTGGTAGATTTACCCTGGACTGTCAGGGCTTTTCTCCTGCTGGGCACAGCTTGAGAGGACATGGGGAAGGCGTATGATGCAGCAGGGCCGTGTTCCCTTCTTTGACCTATCGCTGAGATGCTGCAATAATTTGGCCAAAGCACTTCTCAATTTCTGGGCATCAGTTTTTCTGCTGGTAAAACAGGAACGATGCCATCAGCTTCCTCTGCAAAGTACTCCAAGATGGAGGTTAGAAAGCACTAATGAAGAGCTGGCTACAATTACATCCAAATTTAGAAAGAAAAAGGGCTCTTGTTCCCTTGGACCTAACATAATAAATAAATAAATGGAGCAGTCCCAGTTTTATTGCCAATTCCATCTGATTAGATGGAACTTAATTTCCAACATTATTTCTGCTGGTGGCCATATTATAAAGGCACCCCACAGAACCAGCTTGACCTCTGGGTGCCTCATAATTTTCCTGGGTATGAAGTTACTCTCTTACAGAATTAGTTTCCTCAGCATGTCTTTGTGGGGCTGGTGCTTTAAATCAGGCAGACCCAAGCAGCTGTAGCCCTGACACGGTCATTTTACAGCTGGCTGCTGTTTGTCGCCTCTCCCTCTTTCCCAGCTGGTAAGTACTGTTTTACCTTTCTTATTGCTGTGGAGATGACATTATCTTACACTGGAGAATTTCCCTGCCATACAGTTGCTCTGGATAATGTTTGTGTACAGATGATGTTTATGAAAGCCAGGGGGCAATTTACTTACTGCAGTGGGCACCATTGCAACATGTAAAATCATCATACACAAATACCATTGACTAAATGGCTCCCTTCCTTCCCATAATTCATTATCAGAACAGGTTACCCAGGGATGGGAGGGAATCTCCATCACTTGGAGCCTGTAAATCAGGGCTGGCTGGCTTTCCAAGGAGCATGCTTTTGCCGAACTGCACAGCATTGGGCTGGATGGGGACATCACCAGGGAAAACTGATGGGCTCCCTTATGCAGGCAGGCAGATGAGACGTCCGCAACGATCCCACTGGCCTTAAAGCCTGCAGATCTGCTGCTGCAACTCTGGTTGTGCCAATGCAGAAATCGGAAGACTGATGGATAAAATATGTCCCGCCACCTTCCTGAAATCTCTCCAAAGACCAGGCCTGTGATACACATTGAGCACGCCAGTCTGCTCCAGAAATGGTAGATCCAGCTTGCATGGAAAACTTAATTGCTCTCCCTGCTTGGGCCTCTTGACTTGTTGCCATCTGTGGAAACCTGAGTAAAGACTGCCCAGATCCATGACAGTCAATGGAAAAGGACTCTCTCCTAGCCAAGAAGGAAAGGGAGTGCTGAGCCAAAGCCCTTGCTCTGGACACATTGCTCTCCCAAATGCAGCTGCTGATGATGGCCTGAGGAGGGGAAGATGTGCCTTACCGCTTAACTCCATGAAGCCTCTGTTTTGAAATAGCTCCTTTGCCAAGTTCATCACAGGGCTTGTCTACCCCAGCAGCCAGCTCTGACCACCTCGGATCACCCCTCGTTTGCTCATTGGATGGGGAGCATGCTGGGAAGGCAGTGTTAGCACCAAGGTGAATAGGTGGACATTTCCATGCTGCTTGGCTCTGCATGCAGGATGGCAGGAGGCTCCTTAGACTCCGGTGCTTGTGGTGTAGTTCTGAAGACCAAAAGTAGAAATGAGCAGTAACTGAGCTTTTAAACATACAAACATGCTGAAATTATTATGAGGGGTGACCTCCTTTAGTTCATCTTGCATTTTAGCTGGGACCATAATAGTGCCCGCTTGTGATAAGGAGTTGCTTTTATTATCGATCAATTATTGATCTGTGCAAAGAGTAGGTTTATACTATTTTATTAATGTTGTGCAAAGAACAAGAATAAAATTATTATTTATGGTTGAGAATACTTGTTTTGTGCTGTCTGTGACGTCAGTAGCCAGCCGCTCTCCTTTAGTGCTGCCCAATCTGTAAATCCATCAGGGCAGGGGAGTTCCTGGTTGGCACCTACCACAGCAAAACTGACCTCCTGGTCCTGGTGATGGATACCCTCCTTATCTCAGGTATAAAGTTTCTTTGCCTCTAGTCTGAGATAAAAAGGGAGTGTAAGTACCAAGATAAACACATTTCTGCTGAATTTGGGTTCAGGTAGTGCTGACAGCGATTCCAGGTTGCTATTGGATGTGGCGCAGGTGGTCAGCAGCTGTGGGTCTGCTCCAGGCCTGCCTCAGCCCCGGTGCCTATAGATGGCAGAAACTGGTGCCTTGTTCCATCACTCCTGGCAGCCTTCTCCACTGGTGGGTATAAGGGACACTCCTGCTCACTCTGGTGCTCACTTCCATGGGATGAACTGTCTGCAGCTCCAGTCTCTAGAGCACTGAACAGGGAATGACTCTGTGTGCACCAGCTCACTCCAGGCTCTCTGAAATGTCCCTGTGTTTACTAGTTTCAAAAATACAGGCCAGTAGCAGTGAAACAGTGTCCCCCACCATAGCAGAAAATTTCTGCACCTGTTGCTGCTAAAGATTCTAAGCATTAGCCCCTTGGTGGCTGGGATGTGAGAAGCAATATTCTCCCTAGTTTACATCCAGGCGTGAGGAATTTGCTTGGCCTACATGGAAAGCCTGTGCACGACTGGGAATTGAAGCCACATGTCCACACGACCAGCTCCGTCGTATTCTTGGGTCTGCCAGCGTTTTCCTGTGTTGGGTCTGTGTAGACCATTAATGGCTGTGCCGTTGCCTTCCTGTGGAGCTAACATAAAGCAGTATATTCCATTTTCACTTCATATTAAATAATCATCACGTAGTTGGAGTTTGCTGTTTATGTTAAGGGTTGTTTACATTCTGCATGAGATGAAGGTCACAGGGAGAGGTGTTTTTTTTATCAGACCAATTAATATATCTGGAAGAAAGCAGACAAGTTCTCAGGCATTCGAGCCCTCTGTCTGGTCTGAAACAGAAGCAATAACCTTCCCGCTAAGCTTAGGCTGAGAAAGATTGCTCAGCGGCCATGGTGTGACATCCGTTTTCATCAGCATTACTCTCCCTCAAGCAGCCTTGCTGATCTCTGGCCCTGGTCACGTTGCTGCCCATGGCCGTCTTGGTTATTCATGTGGCCACAAAGGCAGACCAGAATGCTGGTGCGGTGAAAGAACATCCCTTTTCATGGGTGGCGTTGGCCATGTTCCCCAGCAACACACCACACGGTTGCAGGCACACTGGCACCCGCCGAAGGCAGGCATGTGGGAGGGAATAAGGGGCAGCAGGGCACTGGGGCGGGCGCTGGAGGGAACACATCCACCGCAAGCAGTGCTGCTGCTGCTGCGTGGGAAAGCGTGATGGGACCTCAGTTGTACCAGCTCACTGGGAGGTAACAAGGGGAGACCTGTCCTAAGCTGTTCCCAGGCTTCCTGTCAGTCTGCAATCAATAGTAACTTTGAAGGTTAACAATTAATTAACTGCAATGTCAGCATCACAGAGGCTATTTCAAGCAAGCAGCTCCGAAGTATTTTCACCCTCACTGTAAGTCCTGCTTGTGCTGCACGGGGTATGGGCACGGTGTGCTGAATCACTGGGCAGTGCTGAACGCAGTCCAGTAACGCTCACCCATACAGTGGGATTTTTGGCTGCAATGACTAGGTGAAAGCAACAGTACTTTCAGCTTTAACATCATCAAATCTGGGTTCACTGTCTTTTGTCCTCCTCTCCATTTAGAAAGAGGTTTAGTACCTGAGTTCTCCTCTAAGCCCTGAGAGCAAGAACTGAGCATGAGTGCTTGATTTATTCCACCCAGGCCATGATAGGAACATGAAAACTTGGATTACTTTCTGAAAAACAGAGTGGCTTTTAGTGTCTGAAATGAAATTTTCTTTCACCTATATTTTTAGCCCTCAGAAGGCAGAGATTTCAGCAGTCGTGTTTGTTGTCCTCCCTTAGGCAAAAATGGTAAAATCAAGCTTGGAAAGGTCTGCTGAGATGAATCTGATTGAAAAATCACCCCTCTGGAGCTTGGCATGGTGATTACAACACAAAAATTGTCAGGTTGGGTCAGCTCCTTGGCCAGTGCAGGAAGATCACTGGGTTTCTGGGAGCAGTGCAGTTCATGTAACCCATGTGGTTAGATCAGGCAACTATTAGTTTTCCTCTAGGAGGACAGGAACAAATAGCATGATGCTTAGCAATTTCTGGCCTAGTTTGCACATCCCATATTTCAGCTGTTTCCTTTTGCTGCTCGACGTCATTCATTGCAACCTGCTGTTGATTAAACAGCCTGTGGTGTCAGATGGGATGGCATGTGTTGGACAAGCAACTATTGATGAAGGCATGTCACAAATGACATTTGACCAAGACTGTGTAGCTTTTATGGTGACTGCCTCTATCTTACGGATTTGGTCATCTGCTTGCATCATACCATGTTTTTTAATGTCCTTGACCATCTACCTCTGCACTCCTAACTTTCAGACCACCTGTGTGTATAGCAGTAATTTTCCCTCTGCTGCTGTCTACCAGCAAGAAATGAACACAAAGCTTTCAGCAGTAACTGTGGGGTTAGAGGAAAGAGTGTCCTCATAACCAATAGTTCTATTAGCTTCATACAGGGCTTTATCTTGGAATTAATAGTATTAATCTCCCCCATTTGTAGCACAGATTTTGGCTCCAAAGCACAGAACAAAGACTTGGGTAATTCTTCTTTCAGCAGCTATACTGCAGCATGTGTGGTTATCCCTCTTCTATGACTGGGAGAAAGAACATGCAAGAAAGAGGCCAGAGAGGCCACATGTCTTGCTCAAGAACTCAGTGGTCCTGTAGCAGATCTGTGCAAGTCTCCGTCTCCCTTTGCTATTCTGCTTTATTCTGTCCTTAGGTGAAACAAGTGAAGTTGCTTTCCATAAGAAAATATGTGGGTTTGAATGGCTGTGTCTGGTCTCCCCAGTGACCTACCTCAAACTTGTTTCTTTTGGAGCTTGGCACTAACAAGCACCTCCCTAACTTGTCCCTCCTCTCCACCACCGAGCACTTAATGCCTTTTGTTCTCTAAGGATTTCCAAGAAGTTCCCAGCAAAAGTGACCTGCAAACCCCACTGCAATCAATTAGGGGAATCCAACTGACTTAGAGAGCATTTTGTCAGGCCCCACAGGTGGAGAGGATCACGTTCAGCAGGATTAGGAAGTTCAGATCAGGGAACTCCCCAGCAAATGTCTCCTGTTACAAGATGTGTTGCAGGATTTCTTCTGTCTAGGGAAAGCTCCAGGGCCCTCATTTTCCAGGGATATTTTGAAGAACAAAGCTGCAGGGTACTATGGAAAGGGGCTTTTGTTTGGTTGGTTTTTTGCTTGTTTTTAAACTATGAAAGGAAGCTGAACCACTCTGACCCTGCCAGTAGCTAAACGCATGTTGCTGAGATAATTTTGCAATATCGATTGGGTGCTTGGAAGTACTAAATCATCTCCTGCTTGCACATAAACCTTCTCACCCTTGTTTTTGTGTCTTCATCCAAACCCCTCACTCTGCTCTAAGATTGCTAACTGTTTAAAACTAACTTGGTGTGGTCCAAACAGTAATGGAGTCTGACAACACTGTGTAAAACAAAGCTTTACTGAGGCAGTTGGAAAGATGAGCAACAACATGCCCATACGGCGACTCAGCCAATCACTGATAGCAAACGCAGGATCATAAGTGATGCCATGGCTCCTGTGCACTGCCAGGGACACTTGGTGTCCCGTCAACTGGCAGCAACAGCTAATGATGCAAATGTCTTTTGAATGTGCTAAGAGTTGTGCCATCCCTTGGCTCCACCAATGGTAGTGAGACAAGAGAAGCATACCTTACACAAATAATGTGGGCAGTATCCTGCCCACACTAATGGTGTCAAGCAGAGGGCAGGGTGTTGGCAGTCTGTCTATACTGTCGATACTGGTCAAAGGCAGTGTCAGCAGCCTGCCTACACTGCCAATATTGGTCATAGGGCAGGGTGTCAGGAGGCAGGGTGTCACTTGGCCGCTGTCCTGGAGCTACAAAGACATTGCAAAGTGGCCCATTACTATATTTTGGGCAGACGGGTATGTTTGAGTCCTTTGTTCTTGGCTCATCTGGAAGAATCATCAACACTGATAATATCAACAGAAACAGCCATCTCTACTTCAAAGCCACCCCCTCCCCTTCCATGCCCTGTGCAAACAGAGGAAGAAAGGTCAAATGCTCTTTACTCTTAGTGACCTGGCTGTCATTTACATTTACCCAGTGCTTTACACTGCATCGTCTCAAAGCCCTTCATGTCACCATAGTAAGCAGGTTTTTTTCCTCCAATGTGCAGATGAGGAGAACAGGGATGACAGGGACAGCCCTAGGCAGTAGTGGGGCCAAATATCTGAACATGGCTCCTTTCTGGGACTGTGGGAAGATGAAATACCATCAAGTGTGACTGGTCTGGTGACATCCACAGTGCAACATGCCATGAACAGAGGTGGGACTTCCTTGCCCTGTCTCCTCTGAAACCTCATGCAACTCTTTCCCTTGTGGTGCTCCACAGTGCCATGTGCTCCCGTACTTTCATCATGAAGGATTTGGGGAAGGTGGTGGAATATGCCTTCAGGCAGCAAGTCAAGCATGGTTTGTAAACCACAATTTGTTTGTTGGCATCTCTTGTGTCATGCCATGTAGCAGGAAACCCTCCCTTGCTGTTGAAAGTGCCCGCCCAATAAACAATGCGTGTGCCTAGTCAGGGCCTCATTTTACTTCATCTACTCTTCTGTCATGACTAATATTCTCTTAATATTTACAGTGTTTTTCTGGTGCTAGCATTCATATCCCCTCAGAAGAAGAGCTGTCTTTACCAATGTACTGTACTAACATTCCTATACCAAATCCTTCAAAAATATTGACTTTTCAGAATAAAGTGGAAGAGGTCCAGAATTGCATGAATCAATGATCTAGGCATATTTACTAAAATTCTCTTGGGCAAGGGCTGACACATCTAAAGATTCACTTAAAAAATCTCTGACTGTACAAGGCATATTATGAGCTTATTGAATAAAAATGAGTCTATCCAGGAAAACAGTACAATTCTATTAAGTACTTTCAGGTCCTATGGGACAAAGGTGTTCTACAAACACGAGATGATGTTTATTATGACTGAACTAGATAAGATCATGTAGTGTGAATAGCTCACTAAATAGTTGCAACTGTTAAAAAGAGACAGAGAAATAGCAACCACAATTTACGCTCCACAGTATCAACCAGTAAGAGGAAATACCTGTGCTGGCTTGATAATACACTGAGAATAAACAGTCTTTCAGTAGAGAGTAACTCGCTAAAGATGTGTGTGGTGCATATGACAAATCGTGATTAAGAGCGATGCTTTGAAGGTGTAGGACTGCAACTTTCAGATGCATTTAGTTCTTCCACCGTTTCAGAGAATCCTTTGCTCATAGGTCAGCGATGCTTAGCATATGCAAGGTGCCCTCCACTAACTTTCAGTGTTCTGAAAGTACCCAAGAAATGCCCTATTGGTAGGACTATGGACCCATTTGATCTGAGGGTTTGAAGGGGTGGGGGAGATGGTGGAGACACCCTGAGGAGCTGATTTAACATGAGGGCGAGGAAGAAAGAGGAAATCACTGACAAGAGCAGAGAGGATCAGGACTATTCAGTACCTTGTCCATGGCTGGAGGAAGACCCTCCAAGGCTGCTGCTGGCAGAGAGAGACAGCCCTGCTCTGTCTGTCCTGAGGCACTGTCCTTGCAGCTGGGTGGATGGCAGAAATCTCAATGGCATGTTAAGTGCCTGCAAAGTTTTTAGAGAGTAGTCTGAGCAAAGCCTTTTGGTGCAGAGGCCAGAAAACATTTTTCTTCTCCTTTCCATTCTGCTTTCATGCAGGCTGATTCTGGATCCAACAACTGGTTCACAAGCGCGTGGTGTGAGATGCTTGGATCCACACCACCCTCTGCCCTAAGCACAAAGGTGTGCCCAGGTTGATGGGAAGGCACTTGGCTGTCAGGGCAGCAGGTGTAGTTTGAACAGCCATTTTCTGTCTTCTCTGCCCTATGTACAATTTACTTTATGAGGTTCCAGGCAGACCATGCAGATAGATTAACACGCATGAATAAGCACAAAGGCATTTACTCCTTAAAAACAATGCAATTCTCTCCTCACTCGAGGAAGGAAATTCTGCTGACTCTGTTGGTGTCCCTCCTGGCTTGTGCAGGTCTTTCTGAGCTGAGACTCAGTCTCTACTTTCTTTTCATCCTTAAAAACCTTCAGACTGCAATTTACTGTATTCCTGACTCAAAAGCAATATCCACTACGCAAATTATTGGCAGAAAGAGATCATTTTGAATCCAAGGTCAGCATGAATTTACACTGAATTCCTTATACTGCAATTGGCTTGGAAAGGCTTTTGAATGCTAACATTGTTTATACAGTTTTTATTTCTTTATCTTATGCAGAGTTGGTCTTACACCTAGAAAGATATTTTGAAGTTTTAATGGAAATTTATAGTCATTTTGCACAGAGAATTGGAAAGAAATAGGAGTGCTGAAAAGGACTCTCTGTCCCTTGCTATTGCTCTCTCTGAATCTGCACACAGACCAAGAGCAGCTGGCTGCACGTGCGACCGCAGCTTTTGCATATGTACAGTAGGTAGGTGTAAATGAAAACCAGTGGTTTACCAGCCCTGCTACACTAATGGCTGCCAGTCACATGCCCTGGGCGACTGTGATTCACTGTGTCAAGCAGGATCTGTCATGGCAAATAATGTGAGTGATGGTGGTTGACATGTTGTGTCATCCAAGGAATCTGGAAAATGAACAATGTGATAAAATTCCTTCTTTTTTTATTAGCCTCTCTTTTAAGGAGATCTTCCTGATAGTCATGCCTCCTGAGCAGTTTCTTTCTTTCTTTCCTTTTTAGGGGAAAGAATTTCCATCTTATCAAAATGGAAAATCTCAATAGCATCTCACTGAAAATTAAAAAAAAAATATAAAAAATAATTTCTGAAAACCATTCAGTTTGAATGTATTCAGCAATTTCTGCCAGAAAACTCTTCCACTGGAAGTTTTTTTACCAGCTTTACATAAAACTTAGCTGAGCAAAAAGTGTCTTCAGACTGAGGAATTACATATCAGACTATGTAAGAAAAACGACTTCCTGATCACAGTTTTAAGCAATTGTTTCATGGAGTTTGACTGCCCCGTAGCAGTCTATCTTTAGCAGGATCATTATGAGCTATTGGATATTGAATTAACAAAATGCCAGCTGGATTCTGAGGGTAGAAGGGTGTAAATCAATAGTAGCTGGAAATAAAGAGTGTTGTCCAATAGCTAGATGACGAAAATCAGAGCTCACATGTTTGTACGCTTCACTCAACCTGCGATACTGATTCCCGTTGTGACCTTGGGCAATCTTTTGGCCTCCTTGTGTTTGGTACTGCTTTACTGCATAATTGAGAAGCAGCAAAACTTTACCAAACCCAGATTTCTGCATGAAAATCTTGTAGGTTTGGGAAAAATTGATTTCCAAAAATATTTCTTATTTCTGCAGTGGTCCTAAGCAATTGATTCTTTGGAGTGTTTTCAGTTTTGAAATGGGAGTGGAGTGTAAAAGAAGGAAGCTATCAAGGACTAATATGAGAGAAGAGGAGCACATAGATACCAGGAATGGTAACCATAAATTGCCATACTAAGAGTGCATTCCTCTCCTGGGAGGATGTCTTCTTGACCAGGTGCAGCCACGTAGAGTTGCATTAACTCCATCTGGTCTGGAATCTGCTTAATAAGTCAGCCATTTATTGCTCTTATCCTTTACATGAATCCCTGAGGGACAAAATATATTAATACAGTCCCAGACGTGAGCAAAAATGACTTGACTTGCTTGTCCGGCCCGCACAGGCATACTCAGAGCAGCAGATTAATTTCTAGATGTTTCAGAGAAGTAACATCCCCTTCTGATGTCCTCTTGCCAGGATGTTTCCTGCAGCAAGTTATAACCGAACAACAGATGGAGCAGTGTAAATGTAGAACAGGACATTTTCCACTGAAAAACAACGGGGCAAAGAGGGGGAAACAAACTGAAATGGCACATTTTTTGTTCTGGTTACAATACACAGACATTATGAAAAAACAGCACTAGGAAACCTTAGGATACGTGGTTCTAAGAGCTGGGTTTATGCTTAAATTTTGTGTTTCTAGTTTCTGAAAAAATTATTGAACAATACTGTATTACAGACTCCAGATCCCTTGCTCAATTGACTAACAAGGTTAATAATTTATTCATTTATTTCTTAGCTTATTTTTAAACAAGAAGTGTGTTACAGCTAGTATGAGGCAGCTGTTTAGGGAAGGCTTGGGATCAGATGTGACATTTTCAATACAAAGATAAGATAGATGTTGTCAGTCCATAGCATCTAATGGAGTTCGGTTACCTGAAATTCTTTTAAAAAATAATTGAGTGACCCGGGTGCTCTTTCTGGGACTGACTCACTTCTCTGAATGTGGAAGATGGCAAGTCAGCCATGACAATAGTTAGTGGTGTATGTTAAGATGGATAATAGAGTCTTCACCCAAAACCACACCAGGTGCTCTTGTGCTGTGGTGCAAGGCAGGCAACACATGCCTTCTTTTTCACACTGTGAAGTGGAGCTTTGGTGGCTGCGGTACAGGCCCCACTGTGTGTCTCTGAGAAAAAAAATCAAAAATGCTAGTTCTGTCTTAGGGTCTCAGCTGCATTGCGTGGGGCCCAAAAGAGATGTGGGTCCTACTGGTGTGCAACCAGTATGGAAGGTGGACCTGGCTGGTGTGCTCCAGAAGGTGAATATAGTGAACTGTGGGCCTGCAATGGCTTTGCACCGCTGGACTGAGGAGTCAGCAGCCACGTTGAAGGCTGCTAAAGTAGCACAATATGTCCCAAATGTCCTACCTGCCTTTGATGCTGCTGACTGCCCTGTTTCCCATCTGTGGACAGTCTGCATGGTGGGCTCGGAGCACACTGCTCTGCCAGATGGATGGAGCCTCTTGCAGGATCACTTTGTTATGGGAGGTGAATGTGAATTTGAGGACAGCTGCTGGGTCTTCCTTTCATTGGCACAGCCATGGGTTTTCCACTTACTTGACTGAGACAGAAAGGTATTTCCTCAATCTCCCAATATTTTAGAGAAAGACATCTAAGAAAGATCTTTCAGATGAAAAATTAAGACCTTCAAGGAGGATTCAATGAGCAAGTTTGCCCTAACAATTTCATGTAATGGGAGATCACAGACTGTGGTGTGGAAGAAAAGTGGAAAAAAGCCAAAACCCTTGTATTAAAATGGTACCAGTAACAGTCAGGATAGTGTCTTCAGACAGCAGAGGAGGACAGTGGAGTTCTGCAGAAGGAACCTTCTTGGCTTTAATATAGGAAACAAGAAAGACCCATTCGACACCAACAGCACAAGCAAAGCAACATCGGCAAACACAAGCAAAGGACCTTTAGTCACTCAACAAGTCAAACTGACTTGCAAGTGGTTAGAGACCATGACTGCTCAAGCACTTCTCTATCTTGTAACACCTGGCTGTGGTGTCTACTCAGGATAGCTGTATATGGAAAAAAAAGTTTAGAAATATTTTATGTTTATTACAGTCCAGATTCACTCTTGTCCCCAAAGTACCATCAGGACAGTGAACAAAAAGAACTTACCACCTTGGGAACAATACAGAATTTATAGTTGGATGACGGTGTCAGGTTAAATTAATCTAGTCAACTGTATTACTTTGAGAAGTGTTAAGAGGAGGGAGCACTGAGATAGAAGCGATGACAGCACTGAAAGCAGGGAATAGGCTTTAAACATGGAAGCAGAGGGCCATGTAGGGAGGAAATGGTTTCCAGTTCAGTTTTCTGAAATTTCGGGATTTCTACCACATAATGTTTTACTGCTTTTTTGTGCAAATGGGAATTTGGCTGTAGGGAAAGGGTCACGTGTGTCTTTCGTCAACTCTTGTCTCAGACAGCGACCTGCATGGCTGTGATGAAGTTGTTGCTTTCTCTTTGATGAAATAGGATTGTCTCAAATTGCTTCATGTAATTTTTAAATTCCAAAATTAGGTTTGTGTTGCTTTTATTTTAAGTGAGAGGGAAAAGAATCATATTATTTCAGTTTCTACCCTCTCTCTTTTCTCCATTTTAACAGGAAGGCAAATGTAAGTAAACAATGTTGAATGTTTACTTAAGACGACCACTGTTGATTTTTTTACTTGTTCACCTCTTTAAAAGAGAGAAGGTCATCTCTGTGTTACATAAAGCCAAATTTAGACTGGAAATTCTTTCTTTAAGAAATAATACTCACTCTCCTTCCCAACTTCTTCACCCCCCATACCCTCCACACTCCTTATTTCACTCTTTCAAAAGAGATAATTTACTAAATAAAAAAATTAAAACTGGGGCATTTTTGGATCCAGTTCCCAATCAAAAAATAGGTTTTCCCTCAGTAAAGAGATTTTCCTTTTTGATTTTTTTTTCAATATTTTTTCAGTTATTAAAAGGTACAAAATAGATCCACCTTCAATACCTAATTTATTTTTCCTTTCAAAAGTCTGGCCATGCTGATCTTAAATTTAATTCCATGCAACCTTCTCAGACTGAAATTCCTTACTTAAAAAAAAAAAAATGCTCCTGGCATATTTAAATTTACACTGCATGTAAGAATAAAATATATATCCACGATACTAATGACAAGCTTATATAGGAGACCCAAGTGTGTGCTTTGAGAGACTGGCAGTGACTACTTGACCTTGAAAGTAGGATGTGTAGGCAAAGGGTGAGTGAGATTGTCTTAGACTGAAGTTAAGCTCTTGGCATATTACAGTGCCAGTTCTCCTTCAGCTTCCTCTCTTGCATTGACTTTTGTACCCTTTCTTGGGGTTACAACCCAAAAGCTGAGCAGTGCCAATTCAGTCTAGTTATTCTTTCTTGATCAGTTCAGTTTCTGCTGCATCTTTTTTGAAATGAGGTGACCCAAGTTAATGCCATTTTCAGGACATTTTTTTCTTTCCTTATTCACCTTTTTACTCTTTGTAGCTCACCTCTAACTGGAAACTTTCAGAGCACGTTAATGGTGTTTCTTATAGTAGAACATTTCAGTGACTTTTCAGCAGGATAGTCTATTGGTAGGTCACGGCAAAGCTGAGTTTGATTCCCCCATATACTAATGCCTGACTCTATGTCTTTGTGGATGATCTTTAACTCCTCTTCTTGCTTTCTTCATCTGTATGATGGGGATAGTGATTCCTTTCCACCTTTAAAAGTGTGAATGTGAACCACTCCAGCAGGATTCAGCATCGTTACTTTGCCTGTGACTTCATTCATATGAGGTTTAGCTACTTTTACCTAAATTTCTTCAAACCTCCTTAACTCAGGCTTTTCTTCAGTTTTACTGTTTGTTATCTTGGTAGTATCCTTGCATTCTCTTCCTCCTTTTGAGTCTACAAATCTACCCTATTAAAGACTGCAGATATGACATGGCCTTGATAGATCAGATGTTGAACTAGCTTGCTCTGAGCCTGTCAGCATTGTTCTATTTGTTTCATAGTTAATACCCTGTGTTTTTCCCATTCTGCACAAACATACAGAAAACATAAAGAAATAGTTTGTAACCTACAAAATATATAGCCAAAGGGGAAAAACCAGGCAAAAACAGGAATGTGAAAAATGGGCACAGAAAGTTGAAACAGCTGACTCTGAACACCGGGTGTCCCACTTGAGGTCCCACCCTGCAACCACCAAACCAGTGACTATGATTCCCCTGGGACTAACCTCTGATAATCCATTATATGTAGATCTTTTGCTATGTTTGGGAATGTCTACCCACAAACAAACCTAGCCATCTACTCACACTGCTTCCCACTCAGCAGTCAGAGCAGGCCTTTGTTTTTCTTTGTTTTCTTGCTCTTCTTCTCCTCTGTCTCTGGTCTTCTCTAGCCAGAAATTCTCTATCAGTTGTGAAGGACTGCAGCCATCATCCAGACTTCATTTCAACCCTTTGCTCTTTACTCAGTTTGTAAACAGAAAATCACATTTATTTCCCCTTGTTATTATTTAATTCTGCAATTAGATTGCTTTGTTTTGCAAGACACTTTGGGCTGTGGATTTCAGGAGAGCTGGCATACAAAATAAATGTCTATTGACTTTGCAAGGCTGAGGCTGTCTCATTGATTCCAATGTTCTCTCTATTATTCTCTGTCTGTTCCATGCTCAATATCCCCTAGCTTTTTATTCTTTTTTTTTTTGATTGCTGATGCATGTTGAATGCATGTCTTCATTGAGCTGTCCACAATAATGCCTTTATCTTTTTCCTTGGAGGTTACAACTAATTCAGAGCCCATAAATGTTTACAAGTAGTTTTAAACTGTTTCCTGCAAACCACGTCTAGGCTGTTTCATCCAGTATGCTACTGTCCAATTACCTAGTTTGGTTTAGTCCATTTGAAGCTCCTCACAATCTCCTGTCTTGGCTAGGCTGACTTATTTTTGTTTCATCAGCATGTTTTATCCCTTCCTGTTTCCTTTCTGCAGGTTAATGAATGTGTATTTTTTATTACACTTTTGTGATGAGTTGCAGTGTGATATATAGCTGTTTCTTTGAAAGGGAAATGAGACAGCTATCTATTGAGAATGACCCCAGTCTTGAGTTATAATCTTTGGACAATGCTATTTGCTGATCTCCTGGGAATGGGTTTATTGACTTCTTTTTATGGCATTTTAAATTGTAATTATTTACAAGCATAAGAACACAAGGTTTTTCGTGATCTGCATTTATCTGAAGATCTAACAGCCCCTTATTATTGTGAATATAGTCTGACAAAGTCCTTGCATTAGTGGAATAAAGGTTTTCTCCCCCATTTTAGGGATAGAAATCAAAATCACTTGGGAAAAAATATTACAAAAGGTACCAGGAAAAGGTCTACCCAGCCCAGTTCCTCATAGGAATGGGACAGAAAAGCAGTAATACTTTTAGAATACTTTTCCAGCCTTCAGCAACTTGAGTTTCTCAGGGATTTTCACAGGCAGAGTTGGTATGTTTGCATTTACTAGCCCTCCATGGCAAACAGGCATTTAACCCAGAATAAAGAAAACTGGTAAAAATGGTGAAAGTTTTCTGAGTGGTTCCTGCTTGGGTGGCTGCTCCTGCTGGTGAGGTTCTTTGTGTGGTTTCTCCAGAGGTAGGAAAATTGTTCTCAGACATGTCCAGGCCTGGACCACAGGTCTCTGCTGGAGAGAACATGCCTGTGGACGTACCTGTGTATGTTCAACACAGTTATCATCATCATCATCATCATGCCCTTGGCTCCAGGAAAGCTGCCCCTGCTTAGGTAGGCACTCCCATGGCTGGGTTATTGTTTGTCCATCATTTTAAATCAGCCAGGCAGGAAATAGCTTGTCTTTAACCACTGGGGAGAACTTTCCCTGAGACTTCTCCAAATCTGCACAGCAAGCCAAGGACAGTGTTGGTGGAAGCAACTTTTCTGCCTTGAACTGTAGAGTCTGCCCTTGCTCCTTTTCCCTCTTTTGCTGGTTAATCTCTGCTCCTAATCTTGGCTTTAATTGATGTTGCTGCTATTTCTCTTGCCAGAGACTCTCAAGGGTTTTATTCTTTAGCATGTCTAAGTTTCCAAGGTCTAATGGAGCCTTCTGTTGCTTTCTTCTCAGCTGGCTCCTCTTTGAACCCCACAGATCATAGGATTGCAGGATAATTCAGGCTGAAAGGGATCTCAGGAGGTCTCTAGTCCAAACCCACCTCAAAGAAAGGCCAAATGTGAGATCAATCAGGTGCTCAGGGCTTTATTCAGTTTAGTCTTGAAAACTTCCCAGGAGGGAGATTACACAAGTTCTCTGGATAACCTGCTCCAATACCTGACTGTCCTCATGGGGAAAAAGTTTTCCCTGACATCTGGTTTGAACCTTTCTTGTTCCAATTTATACCCAATGTCTCTCATCCTCCCACTGTGCATTGGTGTGAAGAGCTTGGTCATCTTCTTCATGACCTCCTCATAGGTCCTGGCAGGCTGCTAACAGGTCCACCTGAAGCCCCCTCTTCTCCAGGCTGAACAAATCTAATACTTCAGCTCCTAACAGTTTTTTTCTCCATTTGTTTAATGTCTTTCTTGTACTGGGGGGCTCAAAAGGACACAGTGTCTAGATGTGGTCCAACAGGTGCTGAGCAGGAAGATAATCCCTTCCCTCAAGCTCCAGGCTGTGGTCCCTCTAGCCCAGCCCAGGATGCTGTTAGCTGCCTTTGCTGCCAGTGTGCACTCCTGGTGCTCGGCAGCGTGCTGTCTGCCAGGACTCTTCAGAGCCTTGACAGTAAATCCGGTCAGCCCCAGCCTGATTCTGAATAGACTATGACTCATTAACCACTCTTCTCTCAGCCCAACCCTCCAACCAATTTTTACCTACCCAGTTGTCCACCCATCCAGACCACAGTGTCCGAACTCAACTTGCTAAAGTTGACATAAGTGATGTTCACTGATCTCCCCTTGTCCATAAATCCAGTTATTTTATCACAGAAAGCAATCAGTTTGATCAGCAATGATTTACCTTCAGTAAATCCAAGCTGGCTCAGTTTAAGAAGCTCCTTGCTCTGCTCTTCCCAGTGAGTGGGATAGGACCTGTTCAGACCCAGACTCTCAGAAATGTTCTCAGAATCTAATTGCTTTATCACTTTATATTCTTTGACCTTGAGTTCTTTTTTATGTTTCATTTTTCTCACTCAGGAAAGTGCATTTCTCTCTTTGGCAACAGTTCATCCTCCTCCCTCATGAACAGTGAAGCAAAAAGTTCATTTAATTTTTCTGTAATGCCTACCTTTTCTGGCAACTGGTCTCTGCTCTTCTTTCTCTGGGAGACCCTAATGATTCCTTTGTTGACCTCTTCTACTTTATATATTTGAAAAAATGTTCTATTATTTACCTCAAGTCCTTGTGCAGTCTTCATTTCACCCTTTCCTTAGCTTTTCCTGTTTGTCTGGTGTGGGATTTTTTTGCTACAGCCATCACCCCATGATGCAAGACTTCTCTGTCTTCCTTAGTACAGTACCTGTTGGCTTTTATGACTTACATTCATATCTGATTACTTTTTGCGAAATCTGAATTTGCTGCACTTAATCTAGCAGAAGCACAAGAATATTTGACTTTTTGCATATTTTTGGTATCACTCTCTTCTCCCCCCCCTCCTTTTCTAAGTTATTTTCTAATATTGCTGTACTCTAAAATTCTGACTACTGGAAGTCTGATACCTGTATTAGGAAATTCACAAATACACAAGACTCCTTTTTCTTTTTAATCCTATTTGGGGAATATAGGAGTGATGGAGCAACCCAGGAATCCTTCTGCCATGTGGGCCACATGGACAACTTCCCTGCTGTGCAGCACTGCTATCAATTTTACGTGCGTATGATATCTCAGTTACCAAAAGGCATAGGTGTGGTACTACCTGTTTAATGTCTTTCTTGCAGAAAAGCCCTTTGAAGAGGATAGCATCATTTCACCTGTTACACAAGCAAGGGTCTGAGGAAGAGAAGGTTAAATAACATACCTAGGCCATGGGAGACACAGAATTGTAGGACTGTACTGACCAACTCCTTTGGTGGTCTCACAGTGTCCCTGAATCCACTGGTTTCCTCCCATAACAAAATCTTAGATAATATACAATGAAGTACCCAAATATACTTGCCAGAACTGAGCAACTGGCAAAACAAAGGCCAGGTGTCATTCCCAGATTATAGATGTCCAGAAGGGCTGGGGGTGCATTTTTGAAAGGGTGGGAGTGGTCTGTTTTCTTGAGTTTTACATGCGATTTACAAGTATAAAGTACAATGTCCTCTTAGAGAAGAATCACGGACAGATTTGCTCTTGGTTTTGTTTGTTGTTCGGTGTTTTTTTAAAGAAAACTCTGGTATGTTTTTCACTTCCTTAGTACTTGCACTTAGAATATTTAGGGTGTCAGCTCTGTGTAATGTTTATTTCAGTCAGGACTTTCATTCTTAGAAGTTCTGGTTACAGTGTAGAAGGCTGCTCCTTTGGTTCAGCGCAGAATTTTTCCCTATTTCAGAACATTTGATAAATCCCCTTGTAATTAATTCATGGAATATTTTACTGAATACCTGTGGATTGGTAGGTCTTTTTTTAAAAAGATCAGGATAATTGGGCAAAGAGTGTTAAAAAAAAAGGTAACTAGACACAAATTAGAGACACAGCTGTAATCTGCTTCCTCTCCTAGTCTAATCAGAAACCCATCCTGCTCTTGGATATCTAGTTTCCTTCTTGTTCTCTTTCAAGGGCCTTTTTTTTTTCAGTTTGGTATTTGCTAGGGAAGAAGAGTGATTAAAAAATAAGGCACAACAGCTTTAAGCTTCCCAATTGTTACTCTGTTGTGCATCTTTATACTTTTTACAAATAGATACATGCATGTAATATGTCTAATATGCACATACAACATTTACAGAGATCCCGTTTTCTAAAAGCAGGCTGATGATGTTAGCCTCAACTCCATACCCCTACAGATAATTACTTGACATGATTTCTGGACATGCCAACTGTCAGTAGCTCCTTCTTCACTGCTTGGAAGAGCTCATTGCTTGACAGAAGTGCAGTTGCTGCCCTTACCCACATGGCCCATCCTAACTTGCAGGGAAAACCTGAGGATTCAAGGCACTGCTGGAGGCCTGCCTTGAAACCTCATAGCAAAATAGGAGATGGCACCTTGCCAGACCGACAGCCCCCTGATGCAGCCTTCTAGCTTGTGTTTAGAGATTGCTCATACATGCCTTTCTCATTTCATAAAGGAAGGCATTAATAATTCCTGGCGGGGGACAAGTATTTCCCCCTCCAGCTTTTTACCACCCATGAAGATCACAGAATAAGGCCTCCAGTGAAGGACATTGTCTGACGCTCAGACAGTGGAGATTTTTGTCTGTGACTCTACAGCAGTCAATGGGCAGCTGTGAGAAGATGCCCAAGCCTGGCACTTCTCATGTGTGCCCACGCTGTGACTCTGGCTGCCTCACTGTGCGTTGCTTGCAGTGTAATTTGGGTGGCCAGACGAGGTGATGCGACAACCTTGTAGGTATTGGTGTCCACCCAGGAGCTGAAGGACAGCACGTGCTGGTGATCTGTGCCAGCCCCAATACTGAGCCCTGGGAAACACCACTTATGATCCTGTACTTCTTTACCTTATAACTCTTAACTTTTTTTATATGAAGGATCATTGTGACTACCAGTTCAGTAAATATTGTTTCATTTCTGAAGCAGAAAAAAAAGGGTGAATAGTGAGATCGGAATGATTCACTTAAGTTTCAATGTGAAGCAGAAATCCCAAGTGCTCATGGTGTTGAGGCTGCCTGTGGCGAAAGAAAAATAAAACATGTTTTGTTGTTCGTGGATTCGAAATAAAGATGTTGCTCACCAACACAATAGGAAAATCATCAGACAACTCATTTGAAATTGTTTAGTGACCTTTCTAGCCTGTCAAAAGTTAGTGAAGACATTTAAAACAAAACAAAAAATTATCAGATGTTATAAGATGAGAATTGGTATGAAAACTAAAATGATATTTTTTTGTCATCAGGGTGAATTTCTCGGCATGAGAAAAGTAGAAGTAAAATGAATTTATCCGACCCAATGTGATGCATGCACTTAGAC